>BACB01005401.1:0-81208 GCA_000338015.2 Ganoderma multipileum BCRC 37180 | reverse complement strand
ATGAAAACGCTTTCTTATATCTGATTCTTGTGAAAATCGTGCAGCTTCCATTCGCGTTGACCGGTCTTAAGCTTGTCCTATCTCGGTAAGTACAGCTGTGGGCTCGGTTGTGCTTCAGCTTCCATGTCTCCGAGTTGTCGGGCGCCGCCCCGGTTACTAGTGTCTTTCATTCAAGATTGCTCCGTTTTGCATGTCAGCGACCCCAACTCGGGGTGGTACCAAATATTCTAGCCACTTTAAAGCGTCGATCACATTCGTAATGACCGGATTTGCTTACGACCACCATCTCTGTCTCCATTTACGAGCGGCTTATACTTAGAAGTCCTGCATCCAAGTTGACATCTATTGCCCGGACGTGTATCCTCACCCAGCTTTGTATGTACCTACATTGCTTGTTTTACTGCACTACTTATGCTTTTCCCGTGGTATTTAATAGACATTGTTCTGTACACCATGGTTCCTCCTCATCATAATGCGGCGGTATCGGGCTCTGCCGCTCGCCGGCGCTATCACTTATGCGCCAATGAAAGAGGACTGTACCTGCAACTGGATAGCACGTGTATGGGGTAATGATGCACAAGGGCCTATGCACAAACATATGGCTGACGGATGAATGGGGGGGGACAAAGGTGAGTGAGATGCTATTGTTGTCTACTAAGACTATAGTACATGATGCGGTTGAATGATCATTTCTTTGAATGCAAAACCAAGCGCGTGCACAATGACAAACCGAAACGACCAATGATGGTCTTGACATGCAGCCACAACAGTCCGAGGTATATCAGGAAGATGGGTTCCGGGATCATGACTAGAAGACCATGGACGAAAGTCAGGGTAGCAGCCGAGATGGGGGGGGGGAGACTAGAGATGCAGAATAGCGACGATATATGCAGCGCGATACGGGTAGCTAAGAGGATAGGGAATAGATATGAAGAACGACAAAGGGTCTAAGGGGCCAAGATGTGCGGGAGCTTACAAAACTAGCTGGGGGAAGGGGTATACGGTACGAATTCTGTCTCCCCAAGACGAACGATATAGCTTAAACGTTCAGACACTTGATCGGAACAGGCGTACCCAATAAAGATAGATAGATACTTGTTCGCCACGAGACACAAGAGACTCGTCGCAGTGGAAGGCGGCTTGCCACCATGGAATCTTCAGCGATTGCTGGTACATGGGGAAGGTGAAGCGCCAAGTGTTGTGTAGGCTGCGAATAGATCGTTCGGGCTGTGGAAATGGCGCATCCAGTCGTCGTCTGAATCAAATAGGGCATCACGGGACGAGCGTGATGGCGTCCCAAACGGTGAAATCATCCGTAATGAATGCGTAGATGATGAGCCAGGGAACGGCGATTTCTTGGGCGTCCTTGGGATAGGAACGACTGGTGAGCGGGAGATATTCGCCACCCAGTCCCCGGCCAGGTCTTCCATGCTTCCTTGCAGGAGAGGGGCTCGAGCGGTGAAGACAGACAATGACGGGCTCGGAGGCAGAAATCCGGAGGATAACGATGCCCCAATCAAGTGAGCAACGTCAGCCGACAGCGACTTGAAGGGCGAGAAGTCAATCAGCTCAGCCTCCAGGTCGTCGACTCGTATGGGTGTTGATGAGGGTGGCGGCGTTACCGCACGGTCCGGTGTCGAGGGGCGATCTATCTCTTCTGAACTTTGGCCATTCTCAGCAGCGATAGCAGAAGCTATGAGAGACGCGTGAAGCCTCGTCATGACGGAAGACGGTGATATCGGTTTGTGGATAAGTGACGGGGGAATTATCGTTCCTGGGCTCTTAGGCTTCGAGGAACTGAGCACTCGCCGAGGTCCCGTGGGTCCACGACGATCGGGAGTTGGCGAGCTGGGCGGATGCATCGGAGCCATCATCTGAGATTCACCATCAATATCATCCTTTAGAAAGAAGCATCCGACGATGGGAACATACCCGTAGTGGTTTCTTCCCTGACGACCGAGGAGGAGGAGGAGTCACCTTTGCCTTGCCTTTGGCTTTCACTGACAAGGTTGGAATCGAGAGCGGAGGGGAATCAGATCGTAACCAAGCAGCCATAGGATCTCCCTCAATGTCATTCGGAAGCTCTACAGCAGGCGGCGGAACAGAGGCGACTGCGGGCGATGGATCTCGAGAACTGGGATAGCTGAGGTGGGATGGAGTCGGGCTTGAAGCAGTGCTAAGACTGGAAGCTAAGTCGGGCAATGAGGATGACGATAGAGGGCGCGCGATAGGGGACGAGGAAGGAACGAGGTCGTCCTCACCCTCCGTCTCTTCGCCCGTGCTGGTCGATGTGGAACTGGCTGACGGGATCATGAGGGGTGCTGCCACTACCGGGATTGCCGCCGCTCGAGCTACCACGCGGTGGAAGTTCGAGGAAGCAGGAAGTGGCGGGAAGAGATTCTCTGCAGGCACTTGCGCCTGCTGTAGGCACGCGGCCTGATAGTACGACTGCTGGTTGGTGTTTTGGACGACGGGTGGGAAGTAGGGAGGCTTAATTGGTGTTGGCGCAGGCTCGTCGTTGACCTTGCGCCGCTTCGATCGAGGACCGCCTCCGTCGTCTGCCGCTCGCTTCCTGGAACCTTTGTGTCCGGAGACGCCGTTATTCATGTCGGCGCAAAGGGACTTCTTGAAACCGCCGCCCTCAAAGCATGGCAAGTCAATGTCGAGGACGGCCCATAAACTCTTGCCTTCCGACCTTCCTCGTTGGACCTTTCGGAAGACAGCCATCGTGGACAGGGCATGGCGCACAGAGTTCATCCACGTAGGCTCTCCGCGCTTGTAGAATGGGAAGACGGTCGTGATGTATTCGTAAATGTCTTGAAGGGCCAAGGCATGATTTGGCGATGCTAGTATCGCCCTTCCAATGATTGCGGCGTATGCGAGCTCGGGCTTTGCCGTCGAGTATGGGCCTGCGGGGAGAACGAAAGGAAGATGGTCCTCCTCAGGAGGGTTGGTGCTCATTGGCCCTGGCGATGATACGAGATTGACGATAGGCGGAGGGCTTGATCTTGGTGTGGCAGGAAGCGAGGATCCCACATTCTGCCGCGAAGGGGTCTTAGGTATGGGGTAGCGCGGGAGAGGAGCTTTGAAATGACTACGATTTGCAGATGGAGTTTCCGGCAAACCGACGCCTTCCTGTGACAACCGTTCAGTGTCAACTGTTGGAAGACGATAGAGATCGGAATAAAACCCACATTAGCTCGTTTCGAAGCAGATGCCTCACCAACCACACGTTCACTGTAATATTTATAGTGATGTGGAGTTTCTGGTGGCCACTGCGGGAAACGAGCAGATAAGTCATGGAGAAGCAAAGGGACGCGTCTTACTCACATTAGGGGTGGGGACGTGGTCAATAGCACGCTTGGAGGTAGAGGTAACGCGTCCGTCGTCGCGTGGACGCGATGTAGAGTCTAATGAGGCAGACACCTCAGACCTATACTCGCGTAGTTATGGCAGGTGTCGGACAAACCTCTTCGCTGAGTCGCCTTTCTACGGTTCCTCCCCTCCAATATCATCTCCATTTGATCCCGAGGGCGTGAGGGCCCATCGACTCGGTCATGTCTCGCTGGTGTCCTGGGTAGAGAAGGGGATGGCGCTCGAGAGGACGAACTGGAGAAGGAACTAGATCGAGAGCGGCGACCACTTGGCTTTCCGGTCTTTGCCTTCTCATTTGTAAGTAGTTGGGGCGCGTTCGAGGATTTGGGCACGAAAGGTTGACTCTGAAGGAGGCCGGCACAGAGTTCCGCTTGCTTCGCCACGAATTGCTCTCTAGTCATGCCAAGTCGATTGAGAGCCTCGGAAACAGACACAGCATGGAGAGATGATGCTGGGGCCGGCAGTCGCTGTCTGCGAGAAGCCATGACGGACGAGGGAAGAGAGGACGGGGTGAGTGCAGGGGCACAAGTTGCGTCTATGGCGGCAGCAACGACTACAACGTACTGCGCTCATTTACCTTGCGTTATGCAAGCTAATAGGCTTACTTTCAAGTAAGTCGTGGGAAACTGCCTGCAAGCCTATCGCCGAGGTTAGCATAAATAACTGTTTACAACTGCTGTGCACACGAAAGGCATCGACGCGGTCCGCCTCGAACTCTACTAGGGATCCATAGCCGTCTCTTGTCTCCGACAGTCTCCCCGCAGGATGCCATACCATAATCTCAAAGGTAAAGCCCTAGTCGTATGTGTTTAAATGATATTCACCTATCCAACAGCTTTGATCAAGGGCATCCGTGCGTGTAAGGTCAGTGCGCCGCAAGCCATTCGACCATCCATCCGATGTCAAGGCTAATCCGAGCAGACCGTCGCAGACGAGCGCGCCTTAATCAAGCAAGAGTCTGCTGCCATCCGTGCTTCATTCCGCGAAGAAGACTCTTATGCAAGACACAACAATGTCGCGAAACTCCTCTACATCCACATGCTGGGTTCCGAAGCCCATTTCGGCCAGATGGAATGTCTCAAGCTCGTAGCAAGCCCCCGCTTCTCCGACAAACGACTGGGGTACTTGGGGATCATGTTGTTGTTGGATGAGAACCAAGAGGTGCTCACACTGGTGACGAATTCCTTGAAGAAGTGCGTGTCTCCCGTTTTCGTCCTCCATGCATTATTCATGCTGTCCCACAGCGACATGAACCATGCGAACATGTACGCTGTCGGCCTCGCGCTATGCACATTCGCAGATATCGCGTCGGAGGAGATGTCACGAGACTTGGCCAATGAGATAGAGAAATTGCTGGGATCTAGTAATACTTACATCCGGAAGAAGGTGCGTAACTCCGCCAAGGGCTTTTATGCTCCCTTCCCAACCTCTACCTTAGGCTTCACTCTGCGCACTACGTGTGGTACGCAAAGTGCCCGAACTTGCCGACCACTTTACCTCAAAAGCCAAGAATCTTCTTGCCGATCGCAACCACGGAGTGCTGTTGACCGCGATCACGCTCGTCACGGAGATGTGCCAAATAGATGCTGGATGTTTAGAGGAATTCCGCAACGTACGTTCGAGTCCTCCTCTCAGCTTACGACATCGTCTTTACCTACTGGTGGCTTATTCAGGCCGTCCCTTTACTCGTTCGACATCTCAAAGCTTTGGTCACAACTGGCTACAGCCCCGAACACGACGTCTCTGGCATTACCGATCCTTTCCTGCAAGTTAGGATTCTTCGTCTTATGCGTCTTCTGGGCAAGGGTGATCCAAAAGCTAGTGAGACCATGAACGACATCCTTGCCCAGGTCGCGACGAACACCGACTCGACCAAGAACGTCGGAAACTCTATCCTGTACGAGACCGTCATGACCGTGCTCGAGATCGAGGCAGATAGCGGTCTCCGCGTCATGGCTATCAATATTTTGGGCAAGTTCTTGAGCAACCGCGACAACAACATCCGGTAAGTAGTTTCCTGAGTGCTCTGGGCTGTCTGACCCAACCGATGCCAATCATGGGCGCTAGATACGTGGCGCTCAACACCTTGAACAAGGTCGTCGCAATCGACACGAATGCCGTGCAACGCCACCGAAACATCATCCTCGATTGTCTGCGCGATGGCGACATCTCCATCCGGCGGCGTGCACTTGAGCTATCCTACGCGCTTATCAACGAGCAGAACGTACGCATACTTACCCGCGAGCTGCTCGCATTCCTTGAAGTTGCGGACGACGAGTTCAAGCTTGGGATGACCACTCAAATCTGCCTCGCCGCCGAACGCTTCGCGCCCAACAAGCGTTGGCACATCGACACAGTCCTCCGTGTGTTGAAGTTGGTATGTTTTGGAGCGCTGTTGGTCGAGGCTGAGTGGCGACGTTGATGCTGACGTCCCTGCACTCAGGCTGGTAACTTTGTCAGAGAAGAGATCCTGTCTGCCTTCATCCGACTCGTAGCGCACACACCGGAGTTGCAAGGCTACACTGCGTCCAAGTTGTACTCGTCTCTCCGATCAGACATCTCGCAGGAGTCGTTGACTCTCGCCGCGACATGGGTGATTGGGGAGTATAGCGAGATTCTCCTTGAAGGTGGTCTCGTTGACGAGGAAACCCCCAAAGCGGTAATACTTCCGATGACGCGATCTGTTGGCAAGGCTCACCTGAATTTCTGTTCAGATCTCGGACAAGGATTTGATCGACCTCCTGCTATCCATCTTAGATTCGCCCTATGCTAACTACCTCACCCGCCAATTCGTGCTCACTGCGATCACGAAGATCTCGTCGCGGCCCACCACCACTTCAGCGCAGCAAGAGCGAATACAGACCCTACTTCTTGGTTATGCCACAAGTCCAGAGCTGGAGATTCAGCAACGCGCGGTAGAGTTTGCCAGCCTCTACAATCTGGGTGAAGTCCGATCCGGCGTCCTGGAGCGTATGCCCGCTCCCGAGCTCAAAGCCACTGTTCTTGGTGTTGGTATGTCCCCTTACTGCGTCTCTCGCGTTCGCTTTCAAGCTTACACGTTGTATAGTCAGCGAAAACAAACCTGTTGGCTCTGTCGCTCCTGGAAAGGACGCGGACCTTCTGGGTGACGAGATCTCCAGCACACCAACGCCGAATGGTGTTCCTGCTGTACCAGCGACTCAAGACCTGCTTGCCGAGATCTTCGGCAGCTCCTCTGCATCCCCACCATCATCGACTGGTTCCCCTGCGCCGGCAGCTCCGCAGCGAAACATCGCCCAAGATATTCTCGGTCTCTTCGACTCTCCCGCCGCACCATCCCCTGCCCCGTCACCGGCCCAACCGGCGGCGCCTGCTCCCTCAATGCAGTCGATTTTCGGCGCCACGGCTGCAGTCCCTCAAGCAACATCACCTCCTCCAGCAGCGGCCCCCACAGGCTACACCGCGTATGATAAGAACGAGTTGCGGATAACGCTGACGCCTCAGACGTCGGCGACACGCCCGGGTCTCGTGAGGATTATCGCCAATTTCCAGACGACAGGGGCGAATGTTGTGTCGGAGCTCAACTTCCAAGCGGCTGTTCCCAAGGTTCGTGTTCTCCCGCACCCAACGCCGTGAAAAAATGACTGACGCACTGCCGATGGGGCTATTCAGTCTCAACAGCTGCAAATGGCGCCCATCTCTTCATCAACCGTCCAGCCAGGCAGTGTGGAGACTCAGGAGCTTCGTGTCCTGACTCCGGCCGGTGTGAGTGTCTTCCCATCTTTCTTCCTGAGCAACCCCGATGCTGACCTTGTGTTCCGTACAGGCCGCCGTCCGGCTAAAACTGCGGATAGCATACAGCGTCGCGGGCCGCGTGGTGCAAGAGGAGACGGTCTTCTCCGGGTTCCCGCCTGGGCTGACGGGCGGATCGTCGTGATCATCGTGACCATGATCGTTCGTGTGCTTGTAGGACGACGTTGCATACCGTACAGTATTTTATCGACTCATCCGTGCAATTCCATGTCCCGGTTACATGTAGCCTGGCGCTGTAAACATGTGAATCTAATGGTCTCTTGTGCAGTTTCTTGAGTCTAGTGTCGTCATCAATGTAAGCGGCCTGTCGAGGTGAGTTGGCATGCTTTCCAAACCGGGCGTGGTCCTTATCGCATCTTTCAGGCTACAATCAGGTAAGCTTCAGAGTTAAAGAGATTGTTGCGGAACTGGGTTGTCCCGAAAGGGAAACCTCGTGTCTGGTGCTGTGACTTGTGACCTCGGGCAATGGTGCTCCGGCGGTGCACAGGATTGAAACAGGTTTGTGACCCCCTCTGCTTTCCTTCAACCTCCGTCATCCACCCTTCAAGTTGCCCCTCGTTTGGCCGCATCCTAGTCACGCGAAAGCTGGTAGGTGGTTTGCTTCCAAGCGCACACATGGACTGAGTTTGGAGTTTCTTTATTGTTTTAGATCTCACCAGAGCCGCGGTGGTTGTGATGTCCAATCCTCAACCAGTGACCCTCACCTTGGCCGGTCCCCCGTTTGACAACGCAGCGGCAGACGTTATCATCCGATCGCCCGATGGAGTGCACTTCCGTGTACGCAGCGCTATTATCTCGGAGGCTTCGCCCATCTTCTCGGATATGCTCACTTCAAATCAAACCGAGCGCACGACGGACGGGAAACATCTACTCTCCGTCTCGGAGGAAAGCACAGTGCTTGATCCTCTGCTTCGTCTCTGCTACCCAACAACGGACCCGATCTTTGCCGATTTGAGAGATGTTCGACTCGTCCTTGCAGCTGCCATGAAGTATCAAATGACAGAAGCATGCACGCTCCTGAAGAAACAGCTCTGCACGTATCTTCACGACCAGCCTCTGCGAGTATGGGCCTCTGCATGTCTTCTCCGTCTCGAGGAAGAAGCACGAGCCGCCGCGTACGCGCTCTTCGGGAAGGAATTTCCTGCGAGGGCTCCGCCGGAGTTCGAACAAGTATCGAGCGGAGACTATTTTCGCCTCACGAAGTTCCTGCGCGCTGGCGCAAATGTCCCAGAGTCTTTCAAGTTCTGGGAGCCACTTCCGGAGGACATCCCGAAGGCTGAGCAGGACGGGCAGAGACGGTCATCGCTGTTACAAGGTTCCGGAATGGACCCATCCACTATCGAATTCCAACCCCGTCCTTACGCCGACATCATTTGCCGTTCTTCAGATGGAGTCGAGTTCCGTGCCCATAGAATTATTCTGTGCCTCGCCTCACCAGTCCTCAATGACAACATTTCCGGCATATGTCCTGATCCTCCTCCCGTTGCCGCAACAAGCCCTACTACCCTGCCTATCCTCGTGTTCAAGGACACCCCAGGTTCAGTCCTCGGCCCCATCCTAGAGGCATGCTATCCGGACAAAAGACGGCGCGACTCCGCCCGAATCGACCTACACGAACTCATGGCATTGACAGCCTGTGCGCGCAAGTACGGCCTACAACAAGCCCAAGATTATTTTTGCCGTGGGACGTTCTGGCTCGCGTCCCGCGAGCGTCCTTTGGCGAGCTACCTCATGGCCGCGAAAATGGGCTTCGCGGACTATGCTAGGTCCACATTGCCCAACCTGAGCGGGGAGCTCCACACCTACGGATGCCCCCCGGAGATGGAGGACACTCCCGCAACCATTTACCACACCCTTCTGATCAACCGCCACCAGAGCTCTGTGGCGACATCGAGACTCACTGGGGCAGCGGCCACTCAGACGCCTGCTTCGCCCTCCCGCGCGCCCCGGTCAAGCACCCCACAACCCAGTGCGAGTACTAGCAACACGCCGACCGTGGCCGAACCACAGGCCAAACAGAAGACACCCGAGGCTCCTGATTCTCGAGACCCCTGGCTGTTGGGTGTCTGGCGTCACACTGCTCAAGGTCTGCAGGGATGCAGGAGCAACGAGTTGTGGAAGTTCGAACCGAGAGTCGCAAAGCTCCTGAAAGAGTCGCTAGCGAAGAAGATATGGTGTTCAAAATGCGAAATGAACCTTAGCCTAATGTCTGGCTTGCACGACATGTACCAGAGCGTTCGTGCCGCCAAATTCGACCACGATGTAAGTACATCTTCGGATCTCCTCTCATTCTACAGTAAAACTGATGAACTGGACACAGTACAGTAGGAGGGCGTTGTTGGGATAGATGGGACCGAAATCGTTCCGTCGAGGAACTGACGTTTGTACTACCAAGGGACTGCGGTAACTAGATATCACTTCGTACTCACACCGTTCTACACAAATATTCACGATGTCAAACCTGCATTGCCATTCTTCGCAGTAACAAGAAACTAAAGTACGATACAGGCCATCTACCTACTTTACAACAATAACAATTACGATACCGCTCAAATGAACATCTGCAAGGGATGGCGGTCATACACATTTTGGCCTTCGCTCAGCTCGCCGAGGTCGGGGTAGAAGGGCACGAGCGCGTCCGATGCGCCAAGGTAGAGCGAGTTGTATATCCGCCAGTAGACCTCGCGGACCTTCCTTGCGGGGTGGAACAGGCCCTGGAGGACGTAGCTGAGGAGCACGCCTGGGCCGAGGGTGACGCGCATCGCCTCGATGGCCTCCATGACTGCCCCGATGACGTGTGGGGACGTCTCGAAGCAGTTCGGCCAGACCAAGTTCATGAGGTGGAGCATTGAATCTTCGCAGCCAAGACCTGCGACACCAAGGGCAAGATGCTTCACGATGGTGCTGGCGGTTTGTCGGTGCACTAGGTCGCGATCGGTGAGGGCATCTTCGAGCATGGTGACTACAGAGTCAGCGTAGTACGCGGATTGCGGCCCCACATACTCGAAAACGAAGGAAAGCGCCTTCAAACAACCCGTGCGGACATTGAGCTCAGCGGTTCGGTACTCGTTAAGGATAGCGGGAAGACAGGTGAAAGCTGAGAAGAGAACAGAGTTATCAGCACCACATCTCAGAGCTGAATCGAAGTATACACTCACGTCCGCAAGTCTCCGCAACGATGGCAATAGCGACCGTACTGCAAACACGAGACTGACGCTCTTGCACGCGCAAGTTGGTGAGGAGCACCTGCAGGACATCCTGGGGACCCAAACTTTTCGCAATGTAACCGAACGAGTTGACAGCCGCACGTCGAATACCCTTCTTGTGCGCCTTTAGGAGGTCGAGCAGCTCAAAGCAGATACGCATCCACTCGCGAGCGGGGACGAACTCCGCACCACGATCGGCGATGCGGCCAATCAAGTTGATGGTCGCTTCTTGCACCTTCTCATGACGGTTACGAAGGATGGGTGTCATACGCGGCACTGTAAGCAATGTCATCAGTAACTGCTCAAAACTAAACGTCATGTGGGAGAACTTACGGAGATCCTTCACAGGCGGGTTCATCTGTGTCATACCGACGACGTTCGCGATGGCACCCTCGGCAGCGATGATGCTACCGAGGGTATCGGGGTACTCCTCACCGAGCTGCTCGAAAAGCACGAGGCCGAGCTTGCTCAGCAGCTGGTCCTCCCCGCACTGCTTGATGACAACAGCGAGACGGGTCGTGAGATCAGCAGCCTGCTGACGAACCTTGGCGCTCTTGTTGTTCAAACGCCAGAGGATAGTGGATACGATCTGCGTGAGGTAGGGCTTTACACGAATACCTAAGTTGCCGATTAGTGGTGTGTCGGCGGGGAATGGGAAGGGCACTTACCGAGGGCGTTGACAACGGTCCCAAAACCATCCAACATGACCTGGTCTTCGGTCGTCTGTTCCTGGAATGCGTAGATAATACCATCCACGAGGCGGACCTCCAACCGCTCGTCGATGTCGGAGGCACCAAGGGATGCGACGACCTTCGTAATAGTCTCCATGACCATCTTCCGGTACGGCTCCGCCTCGTCCTTGAGCTCGTTCACGATCCTCCCAACAATTTCCGCGACGCCTGCCTTCTGGGCGAGCTCGACAGTGGTCTCGACGACCTGGCGGTAGTTCCTCCGGTCGAGGGCCATGCGCCGAACCCAGAACGCCTTGAAGAAATCGGGCAGAATGTCTTGCTTGATGTACTGAGGCGTGACACCCTCGGTCGCTGCGCACTGTTGCACGACCTTCAGGACGATCTTCTTCATCTCCTCGTCCGACGTTTGGAACTCGCGGATGAGGATGATGGTGACCTCCTTGATGTAGTACGAGACGTACTCGGGGTCCATGAGAGGAAGGATGAAGCCAATGGCCTTAAGGAAGGCCGCAAGCGACTTGCCACGGTGCAGACGGATACCGACCCACAGAGGCTTCAGCACGTTATCGAACGACTCGATACCGTACGGCGCAGCGGCCTCGGCCAATGCTGCCAGAGCCAAGGCCGTCATCGTCCGGACCTTTGTCTGCTCGTCCTGGAGACCGTGGGCAATGCAGTCAACGAGGTTACGCAGATGAGGGAGGACAGCGCAACCCATCATAATGGCAATCTGCTGCACGATACGGATACCCGTGTGACGAGCCTGCCAGGACTTCTTGCTACGACAGACGGCCTTGAGGAAGGGGAGCAGCGAGGGAATACCAAGGGCAGACGCGACAACGGAGAACGCACGTGCGGTGGTGTTACGGACATACTCGTCAGCGTGGTCGATATCGGGACGCATGGTAGAAATCATGTGGGCGAGACCAGCGGCTTTCGATAGGTTGGAGATGATTTCACGGCCTTCGACGCGAGCGTAATAATCCTCGTCGATGAGCAAAGGCTCAATAACGACTAGGATCTTGTGCACGTACGGGCGGACGAGGTCATCGAGCTTGTACAGGACACGGTCAATGACCTTGACGAGGAGATGCCGCTCCTGATCCTCGAGGGTGCGCTCCATGAGAAGGGGAAGAATCTTGTCGAAGAGAGGACCGGCGCCGAATTCGCGAGCCTTGTCTGTGATTTGGCGAAGGGCGGTTTTACGGACGGGAGGCGTGCCATTCTTGATCTTCAGCAGTAGCCGCATGATCTTCCTCTCCTTCATCTCGTCCACCGATAGCTCTGTTTCATCCTCCTCCTTGAGAATCTTCGCGAAATACTGCGCATCCTCTGGTTTGAAGAACGCCAGGTTCCCGACACCAGGAATCTCCGTAGGCAATTCAGGCGCAAGACCAGCCGCAGCCGCGGCTGCTGCTGCATCCGAGCTTTCCTGAATCTGGAATCCTCCAACTTCGGTGACAGAGGGCCCCGAGAGCTTGGGAGGTCGAACGAGAGGGGCATAACCAGGAGGGGGAGTGACGATAGTGTAGCCAGAAGAAGGGAGAATGGCGTCGAGCTCCTCGTCCGTGAGGTACCGGTTATGCTTGTCCTCGTGCATAAGACCGGGAGCGTTCATGATGATAGGTGTCATCGGAACTTCCGGGGCAGCAGCAGGGGCTTGGTCCCAGCGCGACCTCTTCCCGCCGGGGGTCTCTGCCGCAACGTCGGCGGGAGTCGCATCCCATCTAGAACGCCGCTTCTTCGGCGCAGCGCCCTCGAGAGCCTCTTGGGACCACTCACCCTTAGTCTCCTTGTTCTCCTTATCCTCCTCCGGCTCAGCAACATCCCAGCGCCGTTTCCGCTTGTTGCCCTGCAAGGCTGCGAGCTCTTTCTGAGCTTCCTCTATCTCCGCGCGTGGGGGCGTCCTGTCGAGGTCCATCTTCGCTTGCCCCTCCTCCCTCTCCTGCCTCTCCTTCTCTTCGATTGCCCTCCGCACTCGCTCCTCCTCTTTCTCCAATCGCTGCAACCTCATCGCGTCCTTATACCCACCCTCCACCTCCTCACCATCAACGGCAGCCTTGAAGGCGTCCGCAGAGTCAACAGCCTGGCGGCTGAATCGACGGTTGTGGTAGTCGGACTGGCGCGAGGCAATCTGCCGCTGCTTGGCTGTCTCTGCGAAGGGGTCGATGTCCTCTTCCTCGGCCATCTCTGCGAACTCCTGCAACACCTCCTTCGGCGCCGTGAATGAGTCGACCAATCTTGGCTCGGACATTGTGAGAGAGTAAGGAGCGAATGAGACGGGGACAACGGGGAATGGGGGTTTCTGTCCAAGTCGCGGACGAGACGCAGCTGAGTAACGCCACCGCACTAGCTCAGTTTTAGAACTCCGACTCTTCTCCGACCTAACTCACTCTGAATCCCACACTGCGGACCGAACGCCGCCGGTGGCTTGTTGCTGCCCTCGAACCTCCTCCTTCTTCCGTCTCAGTCTGTCTGGTTGGACCTGTCTACTCTTGGTTTACTCTCCATTGTTCACTTCTCCTGCTGTTCCTCGCTTGACCTGGCATGTCAACGCGGGAAGCAGACCGCATCTCCGCGGCCGAGGAGACTTTGAACAGTTCGCCTCCCACCACCTTTGCCGCCTAGACACGGGCATAAACTCAATGGGTTGACATCATGCAGCTCTTTTCGACATTTCACAATTACTTAACACTGGTCTTGACAAAGAGACCCTTGCGACATGCGTTAGCTTGATTGAAAGTGGCGTAAATCCGGAGGCGCTTGCGGTAAGTCGTTAACCGTCTAAACGAATGTCAGACACAAGTTCAGAGACGCATTTTCCTGTCAGGCGGTCGTTCAGGAGCTGCGGCGCGAAAGTGCTGCTCTACGAAACGCCCGCACTCCTGCCAACGGTCGATGAGGACGGTGGTTAAGGCCAGGAATGGGATTGCGAGGATGGGCAATATGTATCGCTACTGTTTTCTTCGAGGTTCTTGTGAATCACCTTCACGTATGGTTATAGATACCGCTTGCAAATCGAGTCGAAGGAGACAATATCAAAGTCAGCTTGAGGTCGTGAACAGCACCTGTACCGTATATCGTACTTATTGACCACCGAGATGCGCGGCGCCTTCGCGCGTTCCATCCGTACATGCTTAGTCATTGATCATTGCGTTATCTGACAGGAACATGGGCTAATCCAGTTAGTCAAGCTGACAAAGCTCTGATCCCCAGAGTATTTTTACGAGCCCCGCCTGACAACCATTGAGAATAGTGTCCTCTTAAAAGCTCGAGGTACGTCGGATTGTGGGCTCCCAACGGCCCACTGCAGATCACAGCCTTTTCTCTACGTACTTATTCCGTCGAATTCCACTCAGCGGCAAGATGGTCGAATACAAATCTCCCCTTATCGGATACGAGAATGCCGAACCATTACCGACCACAGTCAATAAGGACGGCAAGTCCCTGTACAACCCGCCGGGTCCACGCTCTACTGCATATGAAGAGTTCCCCGATCCTATCATCTCCTCGAACAACGGCTTTGACTTCCATAGTACGTCCTTGAAGCTCCTTCGGGCCGACTTTCCTCACGATTTGCTGTAGTCTACTACTTGCCCAATGCTCCCGAAGAGGCCAAATATGCTGCAGAGCTTCATGAGCGCATTCGGCGTGAGTTCCCAGAGGTGCGAACTGACTGTCGTCCGAGTTATCAGATAATCGTCCTGGAGTTAACGTCGTGCTGTCCTCTCTAGCTCCGCATCTACAGGTTCTGGGACAAGCCCGTCGGCCCTCACCCAGTACCTATGTTCGAGGTGAACGTCTTCAATCCTCATCAAACCGGAACACTGTTCTCTTGGCTTGTGGTTAACCGAGGGCCTTGCTCGTGAGTAGTGCTGAGGATCGAACACCTGCAGCTGGAGCACGTTACTAAGGAATGTTGGCAGGGTTCTTGTCCACCCCAACACTGACGACGCCTTGAGGGACCACACAGAGCTGGCTACGTGGATGGGCAAACCGTACCCGCTGAATCTGCGTCCGCTCACGCGGGAATAGGGCCCCCGTTTATCAATGCATGCGCATGGCACTTCGTACTGCGTTGTACAGTATATTCAATCCCATCTTCGACCATCTACGCTTCTCATGATCACAACGAACCAAAACACCGTGAGCTCGAAATCAGCTCTCAAACGCTTGGTGATGCCCTCATGGGAAAGGGCGGAGGACAGGGCCGCGGTACTTGAGGCACCGAGACCAGTCCACTCGAAATATGCTCCCACCAGACAGGGCCATAAAACTCCACCGCAGCTCCGTCAGTTACCTGATAGTAAAACCAACTGTCGACATGAGCGCGCTCGTGACTCTGAAGAAAGCAAAAAAATGAAAATCCTTAAACCCAAGGGAATCCAAGTCATAGGTGAAAGAGAGGCACAACTGTTCCGAGTCATGTAGTCTGCAAACCCATCCATTCGGGTTTAACCACTGTTGCGGGCGCTTCACACGGAACTCCTTCACGTTGCTACATTGCAACATGGCAAGTTTACTGTTTTCTCAACGGGCCCGGCAGGTAAGGTACTTAGTACTCCCAAAGGTGACACTCAATACAAGACTCTGCCCCCGCATCATATTGTGGGTGACATCAGACCGTTCCGGGTCTTCGGGAGAAATCGGATATTTTCCGGTGGGCTCCGCTGAAGCAGGAGGGCCGGCACGCCCGGCAAGATCTTGGATCAAACCACGTATGTCTCACTGATCAGACTCGAGGATGCTGCCATAACTTACCTTCTGACCCTCAAAACAGAGATGGTCAAAGACTAGCGGAATTCAAATATTCGGAGATACGTCGTGCAACAATCCTTGCATGGGTACTATCAGTTGGGCTCATACGCCAGGGAGATTCTGGTTGACTCATCGCAGATGTCTGTACGGCTACACACGGCCGCCTACGGAAAGTCCTCGGGTGAGACTTACTCACACGACCACTGCGAGGTGAACGTGGTCTGTTTTTCGAGCGTTTGACCTGCCGATCTCGCAATGCAGTCCCAATAAAAGGAGAAGAAGGTCGGCATCCTCTCAACCGGACGGCACGGGCCTCGAAGCCCCGATCGCCTTTGTGGCTGGAAACTTGCTTGAAGCGGCGAGGTTTGTGCGCTCAACCGGGCGAGACGCACAATTTGACGCACAGGTTGAGCATTCCAGGACGGGCGTGACGCGGTTGCGATGAGACGTCGCCCAAATGATGTGACTGGCGAGGTCCGAGGATCGGATGGACGTTCTCGCCAAGACTCGCCCACTCGAGTGCGGCGTGGGCAGGCATCCAGACGGCCTCCTTCCAGTTTGCCCAACGTGCACCGCATTGCCGTCCCACCTTCCCCCTCGGAACCCGCTACCCGTTCCGTCATAAATAATCCCCCCCCTTCGACAGGCACGCTGCAATACTCCGCCCCGTATTACGACTCGACTAAACTCCCGTCAATCCTTTCTTACGATCTCACTCCCCTCCCTCCCGCGATGCGGTCCTTCAGCCTCCTTCTGCTGACCGCCTCGCTCTCCCAGTGCGCGTTCGCCCACTCTTCGGGCGCGCACCACGATTTCCACGCCCACCGCGACCTCCTCCAGAGGCGGAACATCGTCTACAACGGTCAGATCGCGGACGCATACGACTTTGTGATCGTCGGTGGAGGCACTGCAGGGCTCGCCATCGCGTCGCGTCTCTCTGAAGACTTAAATACGACCGTCCTCGTCCTTGAGGCAGGAGACTCCGGCGACGCCATCGCGGACAGGATTAGTATGTACTTGTTTGCATGCATAAGACGGAATGCGGTGCTGAGCGCTCTCAAAATATCCACCTCCAGATGTTCCTCTGAACGCGTACTTCAATGGTCTCGTTGGGTCATCGTACGACTGGCAATACAAGACCGTGAACCAGAACGAGGCAGGCGCGCGCCCGTTCTCATGGCCGCGCGGTAAGCTTCTTGGCGGTTCCTCGGCGATGAACGGCATGTATCACGTCCGGCCATCGAAGGTCGAGGTCGACGCCTGGGCCAGCCTTGTTGACGGCGGTGCTGACAAGTGGAGCTGGGACAAGATGTTCGCGGCGATGAAGGCGAGCGAAACGTTCACGCCGCCGTCGTCCGACGTGCAGACCGAGGGCGGCATCCAGTACGTTGCCTCGAGCCGCGGCACAGATGGTCCCATCCACGTCTCGTATCCTGGCTTGTGCGTCTCCTGACATTGTGGTTTATTTGGTCTAGACTGACATGTTCCGTAGCATGCTTCCCGTCGTTGGGAACTGGACGACCACCCTGGCAAACGTCGGCGTGGATGTCTCCGCTGACGCGTACGCCGGAGATGCTTGGGGCGCATTCGTCGCGAGTTCTTCGATTAATCCCAGCAACTGGACGCGGTCATACGCCCGGTCGGGATACATCGACCCCCTTCCCCCTCGCTCTAATCTCGCCATCCTCCCGAACGCGATCGCCACCCGCATCATCTTCGACACCTCGAACGCGAGCAACCTCACTGCCACCGGCGTCGAGTGGACTTCCGCGTCCGGCGCTGCGAAACAGACCATCAAGGCGAAGAAGGAAGTCATCCTGGCCGCTGGTGTTGTCGGTAGCCCCCAGTTGTTGCAGCTTAGTGGTGTCGGACCGTCCGACGTCTTGAAGGCCGCTGGGGTTAACGTGCTCTCGAACCTGCCGGGTGTTGGACAGCACTTGCAGGACCACCTTGTGCGTGTGTTTCTGAATTATCTTCGTGCTATCCCCTCACATTGGTTTTTTTGGTATAGAGCACCGCAGTGACTTGGACGACCAAGATTGATACCACAGGCTCTCTGCACGCCAACAGTGCGGATGCCAGCAACCCTGCCTTCATGTCCCTTGTCAACTCCGCCACCGCATACGTCAACGTCACTGATCTCCTCGGCGACTTTGCGACCACATTCAAGCAGCAGATCTCCGATGCCGCGTCCACTTCGCTCTCCACCCTCTGCCCCGCTTGCGACGACACCGTCAAGAAGGGTTACTCGGCAATCTACAACACCACGTTGAACACCCTCCTCACGAGCCCCATCGGCCAGGCTGAGATCCTCTTCAGTCTCGTCTCCTCCGGCTCAATCTCCATCCAGGCCGCGCTCCAGCACCCCTTCTCGCAGGGCCGTCTCTACATCACCGCCAACGACCCCTTCACGCCGCCGGCCATCGACCCGCAATACCTCACCCACTCGGCCGACCTGATCGTCCTTCGCGAGGGTCTCAAGCTCGCGCGTAAGATCGGCCAGACTGCGCCGCTAAGCAGCGTGATGGGAGACGAGACTGCCCCGGGGTCGAGCGTGCAGTCCGACGACGACTGGGACAAGTGGCTGATCAACGCCATCGGCACGGAGTACCACCCGTCATCGACGTGTGCCATGCTGCCGCTCCAGTCGGGCGGTGTCGTCGACGCAAACCTCAAGGTGTACGGCCTCGCGAACGTCCGTGTCGCCGATGCGTCTGTCTTCCCCATCTCCTTCTCCTGCCATGTAAGCAATTCCGTTCTCCGCAGTTCGTGCGAAAAAAAGAAGCATCACTGACTGTTCGCCGTGTGGTTGCACAGCTTCAAGCCCCCACGTACGGTCTCGCCGAGCAGGCGTCTAAGATCATCCGTGCGACCTACAACGGCGTCGGATGGCCGTCAGCCAGCGGCCAGAACTCGGCTTCATCCTCAAACACTTCTTCCACCGCGAAACCATCGACCACCACCGGAACGACGTCCGGCAAGAACGGCGCCTCGACGCTCTCGCACAGCAGTGTGCTCGTCCTGCTCGTTGCTGGTGCCCTCTCCGCACTCCTCCTCTGAGGCCCATCCCGCGTACCGGACTGACGGCTTTGTTTCGTGTTTTGGATTTTCCGGGCATCGTAGTACAACGGACTGACTCTGCTCTTGTGCTGTTCTCGTTCTCGTCATGACTTTTTGCACTAAACCCGACAGGAGCGGTGCGTCCGGTCATTTCTTCCCGTGTTGCCATCTCACCTCCGACGGTGACGGACAATGTGTTTTATACTCGTCTACGATTGACAATTGAATCGGCGTAGCCATTAGCCACCCACCACCCACCCTCGCTTTTTTCTGGTACACGCTCGGATTGAGGTTTGTGGTTTATGGCTGCGATGTCGCACGAGACGGTGACTATGTTTTGGGTCCCTCATTCTCATCTATACCGTTAACTCTGTGATACCATCGTACCGCCTCCACTACTTCCGGTGCTAAACCTCGTTTTGGCTCATCATACTCTCTCGCATTGGCATGTAGAATAATACTCTTGCAATTCCGCATCCCCTAGTCTAGTGGCACGTAGCGTTATCAGTCGTACATGTATATATTCTCTTCTAATTCTGTACGGTAGAGTACGACTCAACCGTTGACATCGTCGTTAGGGTCATTTGGATATTTGTAGAACGAAAGAATCGGAACTTCCATATCAGGGAACAACTTCATGGACATGAAGTAGAAACGTACAGTACACAAGGATCTAGCAGTATCCGCGCATTCTTGACCACGCAGTCGTGATGTTACATCATCCATCATGTCCGTCGTGCGCGTTATTCAGGCGTTCAGTGCGGCAGATCGAGCAGCTTTCAGTGCTGCCAACTTTCGGCGACCTCTGACGAACAGACGGTGGTAGAAGTGGGCGGGGATGGACTCCATCTCGGGCAGGTATCCAGACGGAAAGATGTCGCGGGGGAGATCTGATTTTAGGTCCTTCGCGACCTCGGTAAAGCGCATGTTGGCAGCGAGCAAGTAACCCAGCAGGGGTTCGTCCCACGCTGCTTCTGGATATGCATCGGACTCCAGACCCTCCAGAACACGTTTCATACCGAGCGTCCGGGCGGCGACCATCAAGGACATGATGTAGTGCGGGGAACAGTGACGGTACCTCAAGCTGTCCGACTCGATGTAGCATAATTCAAGGATGCCGCCCAACGTCTTCGCATCGACGTCCATGTGGAGCACGGGAAGATCGCTTGAGGCTGGTAATGCCGAAGAAGATGTTTCGGGAGAGAGCGCGGATATCTTGTCCTCAAGGATGGATGAAGCGAGGGACAGGATGATTCTGTGAGTGCGGAAGTCTTGCCCGTCGGATGAGCGACAGATGATGTCTGCATAAGGGCGCGACCGGAACGTCACGAATGGCTCGAGGGGATCTCCATTCCTTGCGCGGGACCAGATCCCGGTTTTCTTCGGCGGCTCCTGGATGTCGGCGGGATCGGCCTCGAAGAGCTTGACAGACTCCGCCTCCGGACCTCGAGAGCGCAGAATTTTGATGAGTCGATAATAATCCCCTGCAGACACTTCCTCTAGCTCCTTCGGGGCCTCCACCGGAAGCTTCTTCTTCACCAAGGTGCGCGCCGCCTTCCTGGTTTCCTCTTCAAGACGAAGAAGACACGCGTGAGCCGAAACCCTCAACGGCTGGGTCTTCACGTAGGACAGCAAGGCATCCTTCAGCATTGCGATAGCCTCCTCCATCTGGTACTTCATGGCAGCAGCAAGGACGGGACGGATGTCCTGGAGGTCCTTCAGCACTGGGTCGGCAGTCGGGTAGCACAGACGTAGCAGGGGGTCCATGACATCGCTATCCTCGACAACCACGATAATGGGTTTTCCGTCGCAGTGGTCCGATCCCGTGCGATCGCTGTCTCCAGGACACGAGATAGCGGCTAGCATGTCAGAAAATATGGCTGATGCTTCCAAAAGGATCGCGCTGCGAACGCGAAAGTGCACGCCATTGCGGCATCGGAGGATGGTGTCAACAGCAGGATTGTCAAAGGGGTGGAGGGCAAATGTGGGCGCAGACATGTGGGACATGTTGTATGGTGCTTAGGACAAATGTAGCAAGCCCGGTGGAATCGCGTCAGCCGCACTAACATGATCTACCGTCAGATTCCGTGCCTCCCGAAAGACTGACCGGCATAGCACTTACCTCCACTTCAGATCTCTCCACAGAGAAGAGATTCGCCTTTGGTGGATGGAGGATACCAAGGATGTGCCAGAAGCTTAAGGTTCATAGAAGCCCCGCAGAAGGCACACCAGGCTGCCAGTCATCAGGAAACCGAGTGCTCTCCGGATCCAGAAAGAGAACCATCCTCCGATTGATCCGGTTACCTGTCAGTCGGAGATCATAGGATATTGGTAATGCAATCTGGAGCCATGTGTATCAGTCAGGAGAGAAATTCTTTGGTAAGGGCTAGACTCGAACCAGTCGATCGGGACATGTCAGCGGAGAGTGAAAAGAAAGACGTGTCCCTAACGACTGGTCCAACTCGGCGTTCCTTTGGCAGGGCGTCCATATATAGTACCCGTGTGAAAACGTACTTAAGAGAAATCGTGAATGGGCCTCTGGGGGGGAATGGTGAGTCAATGTCTATCCAACTTGTAAGGGCATACGACGTGCGCAGACTAGGATATTTTCATGTAACAACATCAGAAGTAATCCTCCAGAACCAGAGATGGCTCCTCTTCCTCCGCAAAAACCACCTGCGGGTCATAGATGTCGTCTACGGCGCTCCAGTAGAAGGAGTCGTCTTCGGTCTCGTCTTCGGAAGAACCCTCGTTGGTTGGGTCGTGATTCGCCAAGTTTTGATTAGGGTTCTGACTGAACATCAATATCTCTCAATTGGCAGATCATACGTAAACGTACACTCACCGTGGGGTAGTCGGCGTGGATGGTCGCTGAAGACGGGCCCGGCACCATCCGGGCAGACAACTGGGGCGAACCTCCGGAGGGAGATGGCAGCTCCGTCTCGGGTGAGGAAATGGGGCTCGGTTCATCAGTTAGGGGGGTTTCTCGCCGGCGCAACTGGAGTTGTTTGAATGTGTGGTTGTAGTCTGCGAGCGGGCCCTGAAGTTGATTGAGACCGACGGTGATAACATTGGGGATGACGGAGTCCTTCATGTCACGTAGGGTGCGCCCATTCTCGACCTTGAAGACATTGTTCTCTTGCATGGAGTTTTGGAGCGCGACCAGGTCTTTGTCGAGTGAAGGCGAGTGATGTTTCATGCTAAGATGAGCGCCGAGCGTGGCATTCATTTGTAGCGCGAGCTTCCGAAGGACATCGATGCACGGGGAGATAGTCTGCAACCATTCCCACGACGCGTTGCTGCCGTTTGCTTTATATATCACCTATTTAAGCCTTCGTTAACATGCAAATAATCGGGGGGTCAGCCAGAACTCACTTTGATCCAGAAGTTCATGTGTTCTTGAAGGAGGTCTACGGGTACCCAGGCATTCAGCATGCCAGTCGGATTGACAAGCCAGTTGTTGATCATAACCTGGCTTTTATGAGGTGAACAACATGCTGCCACGACACGCTCACAACATAATGAGGGGCTTACCGGAGTCCCGGCGGCCAAACATGTGTGAGGTTGTGCAACAAATGCAGGAGCTCGTGTGCGTACTTCGTCCGACCACTGCTGCGGTACAAGAGTGCGAGGATCTTGAGGACTCGGATGATACGTCCGGAGTAGCCACCCTTGATCGCGTCAGTGAACTCACGCAAAACGAGAGCGTCACGAAGAAACAGGGAGGCATTCTCAAATACCATGTCACCCACATTCAACGGAGCGGCGAAAGGGTCGAAGGGAGGGTTCGTCGGGAGAGGTTCGCTGGTGCGGGCGGCCTCGCGCTTGCGTCGACTAATCTCGGCATCGCGCGCGCGACGCAGTGTGCGTACAGTAGCAGGGTTGGCGTGTTTCTTGACCACCTCCGCAACATCGTTCCTAAGCTTGTCGAATGTGAGGTTTTGCACATAGTCCTCCAATGCATCGCAACCAGTCACGAGACGCAGGCAGTGGAGAGCGGCGGCCGAAAGCGTGGTGAATATGAGGTCGCGGCAGACCCGATAAGGAGGCAGGGACGACAGAACAATGGGTTTCCTATCGAGAACCGTGTTGAAGAAAGAGAGGCAGGCGGGGTTACGAAAACCCGCAGATGGATTACCCCAGTGGGTCTCGATGATGCCGTGCATGACAGCCATCTGGTGATGAAAGAAACCGGGGCCGAACACAATGTTGGCATATGAATCAGAGAGGGTCTCATGTCCTGCGCAGTTCGCGATGAGGGTGCGGAGACGTGAGATGGATAACTGGTCGCCGAAAGTGAGGTGGGTTATACCCGTGAACTTTGTCGTCCCGACCGGATAAGCCAGCTCCTTGAAGATGGCGTCCATGACCTCGCTGTTTCCCATAGTACTGGACTCGTCGATGTTCATGGCGGGGAGGGGGTGTACTTCAGTGCGCCGCAGGGACATCTGGTCATCAGTTCCAGGCAGGCAGGCATCCACCTCAGGACGAAAGCGGGAGAAGATGTCAGAGCTGTTGACAATAGTGCGGAGGAGAGTGTGCTCGAGGGACTGCTCGAAGAGCGCGGCTTCTTCTTTCGTGTGGCAAATGTCATCGACAGTTAACGGCGGAGCTTTGTCAATCGACTCGAGGAGATCGCAGGTCTGCATGTCATCCGGGTTGGCTTCGTGAAGGGGGAATATCGTTGCGCAGGTACCATTTTCTTGCGAGTCTTTACGGCCTAGTATTTGTTCCGTGACTTTGAAAACCATATTGATATTGTCGTAAACGTGTCCACAAAAGTTGCATCCAGCGCATATGCGAGCGGAGACACGGCAGGAGTCCGAGAGGCGTCGCAGCAAGCCGACGCCTCGCGTCAAGAGTGCGGGGATATGCCCGGGGTTGGGCGCCTGTTCGATGGAGGCAGAGGCACCCCCGATCTCGTCCTCGATTGTGTCTTCGATCGCGTCCTACACTGGGGTTAATCCTATCCTCTGTGGTTTTCTTTTGGCTACACTTACCGGTATCTCGTCCCCTTCAACATTATCATCTTCGAGTTGCTCATCGTTCTCAGGCTCGCTGGAACACGTGTTGTCATCTGTCGACTCCTCAGACATTGCCTGTTCCCAGTCGGGGTCGTCGTCATCGCTCTCCGCCACCTCTCTCGTCTGGACACTGTTGGCTTCCTGGGACCCTCTCGTCGGCTGTGCAGGCCTCCCCTTTTCAGCTATGGAAGGATAGCTGGCGGAGATGCCGAAGCTCGACATGATGGATATCGCTTGACGTTGCCCGCCCGTGGCGTAGAGGTACAGTCCGGTAATGTTCTTCACCAAACTATTCCTCTGACTGCGCTCGCCTAGGAGGATCGTCATGGCCGCACCAATCCGCTGCTCAACTGTTAGGGACGCTGAAAGATGTCCGGAGGTAAGTCGAAGTACTACCCACTGTTAACTTCTTCGCTTCCCATTGTCCTGCTCTCTCGTGCTCTTGCGTTGTCGCTCCCTGGGCTTTCATTGAGTCTCTCTGCTGCCGTGTTGTCGTCGTGAGGTGTCGCATAACCTGGGTTGTGGATGGGCATAATGAACGAAGGCATTGGTGAATAGTGGATAAGTCGAAGGAGAGGAGGAACGAGTCTGTCATGGTGTCTGAGCGCGAGAGCAGGATACCCTTGTGTTTGACAGAGTTCACCTCCCGATCGACGACCTTGCAGATATACCGCAGAGCCCAGGCGTGCACATCTGCCTTCCCGGTGTGGGAGTTTCGGTGCGCCCACAGGTCGAGGATCCTGCCAACCTGGCTTTGGACATCCTCGGTAGTCGGGTCACGCTTTCGGCTCTTGAATAGACCATCAAAGCGTTCTTGACCACGCCTCGAGGCGGGCTGTGATATCCACTCGACGAAATTTCCCCACGTCTCATTGCCTGCTTTGAGGGTTTCAAGGACGGCCGTGAAGCAAGCCTCGCGGGCGTCCTCCGTCTCGCGAGCGGCCTGCAAGTTCATCTCCTCGTTTGCGGCGACAGCAGCTTGACCTGTTGCAGCGCGTTCGGCATTGCGCTCCGCCTGGCGAAGTTGCAAGGTCTGTTTTCTCTTCTTATCCACCTTTCGGCGGATGACTGCCTTCTGGGACTCTTGAACCGTCTGCAGAGGCGACTCGTCGTCCGCGTCGCCGTTATCGCCGTATGCCTCTCTGCGAGCCTTGACCTTTCTGATCCTTTTCATTACAGGCGAGGAATAAATTACTCCCGGGTCGCTCGAGTCAGCGCCAAGCAACCTGACGCCATCACCTACGTCTACAACCTGCAACGGGGAAGGGTGAATCTGTGCATCGTTGTCAGGAGTGTGAGGCGATTGCGCGATCTGGGTAGGGTTTGGGAGACGTCCGGGGAGAGGAGTAGGCGTGGATTCAGGCTCCTCGTAATTCAATGGAGGAGGGGATTGGAGGGGATTGTTTCGGGCGATACGAAAGGACGTCGGCGTGGGTGGGGTTCGAAGAAGTTGGCTGAGCGATGTGGGCGGGGTATGAGGGCTTACAGAGTCGCTCCCGATGTGGCCTGAGGATGCAAGCTCGTTCGCGTCGACATCACCCTCTTGCGCCAGCTGCACAGGGTACGATGGAGGCGAGAATGCGGGTGGAGGGCTGTCGAGCTTGGAATCTGAGAAGGTGAGTAACCCATCCAATCCAAGGAGTGAATCCATTGATTGCAGCATTGTTCTAGTATCCCAGATTGCAGCCAAGAAGGTAGTGTATCAGGTACTCAGGATGATAGCCATGGTAGTCCTCGGAGGATTGAAGATAATTTATGTTCGAGCGCAATGCACTTGCACATTGAGGTTGCGCGCTTGTGGCATATAGACCCTCCCTCGAGCTCCTCCTTTGCTCGAGTATCCTCATTCTCCTGCGACCCACTCCTTGCATTGGTTTCCCAATCTCCTCTCATCTGCTCTGTCGCGCGATGCTCCCCCGGCACTCTCAGGCTCGCGTTGCAAAATTGGCTTGGCTCAAAGTCGCTGAGGCCCCTAAGCCCCGTCCACGCCTCAATGGAGAACAGACCGAGGTGCTCACTGGTCTCCTGCGCGACAAGTTCAGGTTTGAACCGAAGGATTTTCAAGTTGCTGCTGTCAAGGCGCAGATTAAAGGTGTCGACATGATTGTGCAAGCTTCCACCGGAGCTGGCAAGACCGCGATTGCTGCTGGACCGCACCTCTGGCCGGGCAACGAAAAGAAGTTTACGATCATGACCTGTCCTCTCCTCTCACTTGAAGAAGAAATGGTACGTACTCATTTTGACATCATTTTCTTGTCCCCGACACCATTGGATCCAGGTTGAGACCTTCGAAAATGACTACGGTCTGAAAGCGATCGCTCTGAATAGCAAGAATGGCGCCTGTGAACCTGAGAATATTAACGTAAGTGGCCGCTTCCGAGAAGGTTGCACTGCAGGAATGTAATCTTGATTCTTATCCTGTCCTACAGGATATACTCGCGCTGAAGTATCAAATCATTCTCATATCTCCGGAGATGCTCCAATCACGAAGCTTTCACAACCGTGTCATCCGCAACTCGCTCTTCATGCGCAACATGATTTCCATGTTCATTGATGAAGCCCACTGTGTCGTCCACTGGGGAGCTGAGTTCCGTAAGAAGTACGGGACCCTAGGCAAGCTGTGTGTCTTCCTTCCCCGTGGAACTCCTGTCATCGCTGTGTCCGCTACTCTTACCCCTCGTGTTGTCCACACCATCCACCGCTCTCTCTACTTCACCCAGTCTGAGGCCCAGTGGAGGTTCATCAACAAGGGCAATGATCGGCCAAATGTCTCGCTCGTTGTGCGGGCGTGCGAGCATCCTCTGAACTCGTACGCTGATCTCGACTTTCTCATCCCCTCTGACCTTCACGGCCCCCTTGATATCCCGAAAACGTACCTTTATGTCGACAATATCTCTGTCGGAAGCGAAATCATTGACTACCTCAATGCCAAGATTCTTGCCCGTCTCGCCGCATTAGAGGAATCGCATTTGTCGCGCAAGACACGCAAGCGCCTCCGAGGTATTGTGCGCCCGTTCAACGCAACGTTATCGTCAAGCTATCATACGCGCGCCATGGCACGATTTCATTCAGGACGGATCCGCATCCTAGTCTGCACAGATGCTGCTGGAATGGTACGTCCACATCTATTGCAGGCTCGGGCTCAAGAACTAGTAGTGGAATAGCTGCGCTCACTTGAATTCAGGGTTGCAACATTCCTGATGTCGACCGTGTCATCCAATGGAAGCTCCCGCAGACATTTTTGCACTGGATCCAACAAGCGGGGCGCGCTGCGCGCGGACCGGGACACACAGGAATTGCCATCCTTCTCGTCGAGCGCTCGGTATACAATGTAGACTTACTCAACAGCACTACTAGTAGCCAAACCGCAGGATCGAAGCCTCCAAAAGGAAAGAAGACCCAAACACGAGGCACAACCGAGTCGGCCCCAAAACGCGATCCGAAACAAGTACGCGAGTATGCACTTGCCCACGGGCTCGCACGAGGTGCTTCCACCAAGACCGATGGATTGCCCACTGGCGAGCAACCTCCCGTCAATGAAGATGATGCTGACGAAGGCCTTCATGCCTTTGTCCAGAGTACAGTCTGCCGTCGCAAGGCCTGGGCGGCTGCCTTCGAGAGCGGGATCGCAGGTAAGTTGTGCGCGCTAGACTCGCCAGACGCTTAAGGCCATAGAAGACACCTCTTACTAACTGATGAGACAGCCCCGACGGTACCATGCTGTGACATCTGTGACCCGACACTCCTCAACCGGACGCGACCACCCTCTCTGCCACCAGACAAGCGAGCCAAAGGCCTCAAGCGCGGGAAGCCTGATCTCGAAGCCAGGGAGAAGCTGTACCATTGGCGCGAGACTGCATTCCTCCACGATCATCAAGTGGCCCAATATGATGACATGGGTGTTATTACGGACGATTTCGTCGACCTTCTCGTCTCTCACGGCCCTCTGTCTTCAGAACAAGTCACCGCCATGTTACAAGACAAGTGGGTGTTCTGGTCACGGCATGGCGCTGAACTATCGGCCTCGGTCGCTTCTCTAGACATCACGTTCACACCCCTACCTCCAAAATCCCGCCGTTCAACAAAGAAGCCGACTGTGCCGACCGCGACGCAAGCCCCAGAACCCGAAGATTCACACGTAGATTGCGCCCGCGTGCCTCGCCTTTTGCCGCCCAATCCCGTCCCGAGCACTGGTCCTCACCCGCACAATGTTCCCCCTTCCCGTGTAGAATGTCAGCCACACGTCTACTATCCATCATCCTTCGCTCTCTCTCCGATGCACCTCGCGGCATATGCTCCCTCACTTCCACCTTCGTCATCATCCCAACATGCCTATGCTCTTCAGGCATCTCAACAGTCAGCAACTCCACGGTACGAGCCCCCGCGCACACCTTACCTCCAGCATCTGGCCCCATCTTCAGCTCCTCCGGAAGCCTATTTCCCCCCAGAATATTTCCCCCCTGCGGATCCACCCTTTGCACCACAGCCGGCACGCGAGTTGCATCCGTCCTCCCAAATGCAACAGCCAGTCATGGACGTGATGCATACTGGCAACCCGCAGTATTACAATCCTGGGTACATAGCTGCATACGAGTCTTACGGTACACAATATCAGCCTCCCCCGACACTATCCCAGCATTCATCAATGCCCCTGCTGCCCCCACCGCCCCCTTCCGGTCCTGAGACCTCATCCGTAGCATTTATTACTAATACCTATTCTGAGTACTTCTATCCCCCATCACCTCCTCGACATTCCAATCAGGCTCAGTACACTACGATACAACATCCAACCTCTAGCCCGGCCTGGCCGACGCCGGTACATGGTGCACATTTGTCCGAGATGCCATCTTCTTACTCTCAGTACGACCCATACAACTCTAGTATACCCGAACATTACGAATATATGGATACTACCTGATGCTTTAAATTTGACAATTCTCCCGCAGTCACTGTCTCCTTTGGTTCCTTCAGTCCGCGCCCCGCCGCGTATTCCCCAAGGGCGCAGTTTGCGATTTCACTAAGTACGTTTTCACACGACCCCCATATATGGACGCCCTGCCAAAGGGACGCCGAGTTGGACCAGCCGTTCGGGTACCCGCCTTGTG
The DNA here is from genome assembly GCA_000338015.2 of Ganoderma multipileum BCRC 37180. Taxonomy (NCBI): domain Eukaryota; kingdom Fungi; phylum Basidiomycota; class Agaricomycetes; order Polyporales; family Polyporaceae; genus Ganoderma; species Ganoderma multipileum. Next base: position 52,196 of record BACB01005401.1, on the reverse strand, counting down.
CGGAGTCTGAACCCGAACGGCTGGATCGAGCCTAGTTCCTGATGGCCGGCAGATTCAAGGTCGTGACTCGTCGAGGCGCGCCAAATTACATAATTGGTCACCCAATAGGCAGAATGAGCAGATTAAAGCAGTGGCCCCAGAAAGATGCCCTCAATCTAGTCAAAATAACGAATATGCGCGTCTCTGAGGATGAGTTGAAGAGAACTGACTTGAACCTTGAATTTGGCGTCCAAGTTGGTGGTTGGTGTCGACTGCACTGCATGCGCATAATGTGGGCACCGGATACGCGTCCTCCCGTTTTACGTCTCGATAACCCATCACAGTCGTGGAATGGTAGTCAAAGAACTCCGTGCTTCAAGCCAGTCGACATCGCGCTTTACTTCGAATGCATTAGCGCTGGCGGATCAGGCATACTATCAAGGTCCTGCTCGAATTTGGAGACTGCATTACTGGCAGTTCCATAGTGTGATTAACCAAGGATCCGTACAACGACAATGCTCACGGCACAAGCGGAGGAGAGGAAATAGACGTATGTACTGCGATTCCAGGACAATGCAGATAGTATATAGAACAAAGATTTGCACAACCACTGCGTTTTGGCTAGTATGCCCAGAGGCTTGCAGGGGGTCCTAATGACGAGTTGCGGAAGGGGATGGATGATTGCTAGTGTGGGGAAAGTTTTTGGATGTTTTGACAACGAATTTATTCGGCCCCGTGCAACAACCGTGCAATTTCGAATCTTTGGATGAGTAGACGTGCTCCAGGAGAGATTGCGAGCGTTTCTGTACCTTGGCCACATCGAGTTTCCGGGGGTCTGGCGACTGGGCGTCTCCGGTGTCCGACAACTGTTTCGATTCCTTGTTGCCTGCCTTCTCCTACGTTCGCAACGACGAGTTGCGCGTGTCTTTCGGCCTCCGCTTCACGATCTATCTTCCTGCTTGCTATATGATGCCTTTGTCTCTGCACTTGGAGTTCGCTACTCTCCAAGTCGCTCCCCATTCTTGGCTTGCTTCGCCCTCAGGCTGCAACCCGGGGCTTTTGAGGTCCAGACGACGGCCAACGGCCTTGTGCATCGAAAATCGTCGAGGTAAGTCTTTATAGATCATCTCGGACGCATTGGAGAACACTTCGGTTGGCTCGCTTGGATGACGACTCGTCAGCTGGGTTCCTTGTGTACCGGTGAGGGTCATGTAGGTTTGTGGCACCTAGGGAGACCTGGGGTACGTTAAATTTGTCAATGGCGGTCGCGAAGACTCCGGTGTGTTTTGTCCTCAGAATGTTAGCCCGGATGTGCTCATGACATGTAGTATTCCCCTCAAGAAGGCTTCAAGTCCAGGCTCGCCACAACGCAGCTTCCCGGCACACCGTCGCGATACCATCCCGCGTGAGTAGTCCTGCTTCTATCTATTCTTTTATTATGCACGCAATTGTGGTCCCTCGACCTTTTCTCTAGCATCCTAGCTCCTCGTCCTGGGTGTCGGGTTTTGCGCTCACCATCAAGCCGGGAGTCATTGGCTTACTTCGCCGATGCATCGTCAAGCTGGACTTGTCAGTAAGTGTTCTCCCGATGCGTATTGTAGCTGCCGCTTAGCTAGTGTGTGGTGGAACCGGATGTGGATGGACGATGCATACTACTTTACTGCCAATCTCATGGTCACGCGTCCGTGTACCTGCCTGTACCACTGATCAGTATTTTTGAATGAAATGTGCACGCACGTTCAAAAATTCGAAACCAACCGGGGCACCCGATACCGGCCAACGATATCTCCTTAGGTAGTTGCAAGGCTTTGTTATGCCGAGTCGCAGATGTGGGTTGGCCCTGCGACGCTCAATCCTTGAGGACTAAGGACTCCCGCAACTGCAAGTAGGCAACGTTGCTGAACCCTGTCAATTTGACGTCAGCGGAGGCTTGCAATTATCTCTAGATTTAACGGATTTTGATGATTTCGCCGGTGTCAACGCGCAATTTTTGACCCTCATCAACATCTAGAAATTCGATGTACGTGGGACGATTTCTGGAGGTTCCTACAACCTCCTTTACGCAGTGAACGATCCACGAACAAGGCTTGCGGGACTGCCTACGTGAGATGCTTCGAAGGAGGAGGCTGACTACCTCGGCTACTTCATTCGGGGACCGGGTGTGTATACTGCGTAGCGATTATTGTTAGTACACAGGATTCTGTGGAGAGTCAACGGATGGAGAGCACTCACATCGTTATTAGACAACGCATCACGAACTGCCTTCCATGACGTCCGCATGTCGACCATCGACCGGACGTTAAGTTCACAACTGCGACACCATATTTTCTCCGCCAGCGAGTCCTGCAGTATATCTTCGTACCGCGGGGATGCGGTGAACGAGTCGATAGACCTATCCAGCGAATGTAGCTTCTCCGTAAAGTCGGTAACGAGACGCTGCACCCAAGGATGACAGCCGACCGAATGAAGACTGCCGATCCTAGGCTTCTTAGCACCAGAGGCCGAAGACGGCGCGCCTGCCGCCGACTTCGCCTTGCTCGCGCTGTTCACGCGCGGCGCGTTTTTGCGACGATTGATGAGCAGACTGTGGTAAAAACGGGCCGGGGTGTGCTCCATCTCGGGCAGGTACCCATAGGAAAAGACGTCATGGTGGAGGCTAGATGCCAGGCTCCTCGCGAGCTCGGGGAAGCGCATTCTAGCCGCGAGCAGGTAGCCCAACAGCGGCTCGTCTCTCGAGGCGCTCATATATGGACCCATGAAGGTTTGTGCTAGTTTGTCCAGAAGACGTTGCATGCCCAGCATCCGGGCGGTGACCATCATGGACATAACAAAGTGGGGGCTCAGGTGATCGTACGCCGAGACCGATTGCTCGACGTAACATGTTTCAAGGACGGCATCTAATGCCCCTGCAACCACACCCGCTTGGAGCACGGGAAGGTCTTCTGAAGTTGAGGATGTCGAAGAAGATGGTTGCGCAGAGAGGGAGGATATCTTGTTCTGAAGTGTTGACGAGGCGAGACACAAGATGATTTTGTGAGTGCGAAAGCCTTGCCCGTCAGAGGAGCGACAGACGATGTCGGCGTAAGGGCGCGGACGGAATGTGAATGTCTCAAGAGGGTCTCCAGTCTCTGTCCACCGTCTAGTTTTCTGAGGCGGCGCCATGATGTCAGCGGGATCGACCTCGAAGAGCTTGACAGACTCCGCCTCTGGCCCTCGACACGACAAGAACTTGGTGAGGCGATAAAAGTCCCCCGCGGTCACTTGCTGCAGCTCCTCTGGGGCCCTCGCCGGGAGCTCCTTACCCACCAAAGCGCGCGCCGCAGTCCTAGCCTCCTCTTCGAGACGGAGCAGACACGCGTGAGCCCAGACCCTCAACGGTTGCGTCTCCACGTAGGATAGAAGGGCATTCTTCAGCAGTGCGGTCGCTTCCTCCATCTGGTACTTCATGGATGCGGCAAGGACGGGACGGATGTCCCGAAGGTCCTTTAGTACGGGGTCGGTGATGGGGTAGCAGAGACGGAGCAGGGGATCTATGACATCGCTGTCCTCTGCAACTGTGATGATGGACTTTCCGTCGTAAAACTCCGATCCCGCGCGATCGCTGTCTGCCCCCTCAGATGAAGCGGCAGCAAGCATGTCAGAGAGCAGGGGTGATGCCTCCGAGAGGACCGCACGACGAACGCGAGAGTGTACACCATCGTGGCATCGGAGAATGGTGTCGACCGCGGGATTGTCGAACGGAGGGAGGGCAGACGTGGGTGCAGGCGTGTTGGGTCCGGACATGATACAGGTTCGAGAGATAGTGATGAGTCCGGATCCCGTGGAATAACTGCTGTACTGCTAGGAGCATATATAAACCGGGCGCATTAGAGATCTATCGCGCACGAATCGAATCGCCACACGGCACTCACCTGGACGAAACAGTTGCTGTCGATTGTCCTTTAGTAAAAGCGTAGGTAGACCTGGTGGATGGGGTGTGCAAAGCGTGCGCTACTGGTTAGGGAGGCCGTCTGACGTCCAGTTCAGGATATCCCGCGGCCGACTCGGATTCCCCCGACTCCTGGCCGGTGCCAGATGGATGAGTACGATATTACATAATTGGTCGCCGAATAGCCAAAACGAGCGAATGGGAGAGACGCTGCAGCTTCAACCGAAAGCAATCTGAGCACCAAGAGGGGAATTCAAAGATGATAGGAAGAGAGAGAGAGAGATGAAGACGCCACACCTGGCGCGCACTACTACTTGGACTAGCGCTGGAGTAAGTACATACGGCGACTGTTGCATAGATAATCCGGCGGTTGACGTATCCTTTGTTGATCCATTACACATGAAATTACTTTACTGTAATGGAGTGGCTCAAAATGACATGGCTCGAATAAATACTTACTTAGTGGCAAGCCGCTGGGCTCCAGGGGTTGGTGGCGGCGCAATACTCACGCACACGGACCGACACAGCTGCGAGACTCAACAGTGCTAACAGGTACACGTCACGTAGAGATACACCGTAATTCCAATTCTACAGTGTAGTCGAACAAGTCATTCAGGTATTCGAGTGCTTAGGACGGCTCACGGTGACTGGGACAGGCAGGTAGGATTTGGGTTAGGATGGCGAACTTGTAAGTACCGATCATGCAAGGCTCCTCACAATCCCCTCCCACGTAAACGCGGGAGACGGTCTTGGTCGAGACTACCGATCATGCAGCTCCTTGTCTCATCAACAGCTTCCCCTGTATAACCAGGTGCGTTAGGCTCGGATATATGTCTCGCTATATGCGCGGATGTCCACTTACGTTGTTGGCATCCATTGCCTTCCTGACATCCGCATGCACTTGCTCGATCCGCAGAATTAACCGCACATTGTCCTCACAAGAATTGCACCACAGCTTCCTATCTACCGACTCCTGGAGCGTCGCCGATGTCTTGGGCTTGTCCCACCAGTGTTCGTCCTGGTGCGGCGAGCGGAGTTCCTCTACCGTGCGCTCAAGGAGGCCCTGCAACCACGGATCGCCGTTCGGAGTTGGCTTTTTGTTTTTTTGTACGGTAGCCACAGCCACATCGCCTGCAGCGTCCGTGGATCCTTGCGAGGAAGATCCAATTGCACTCGTCATCTTAGACGCGACCGACAGCGTCTCGTGGCGGTTGACGAGAAGGCGGTGGTATGGCTCTGCAGGCGTCGTCTCCATCTCGGGAATGCATCCGTACGTGAACGGGTCGGCGTGGATAAACGCGAGCGCGTCCTCTGCAATGTCCCGGAGTCCCATGCTGCTGGCAAGCAGGTACGTCGCGAGCGACTGGGAAACCTTCAGTGTGCCGAACGAGCCGTACCGGATGCGTCGGGCCAGTGCGTCCATGCCGAACCGCTGCGCGCAGTCCAGCATGGCCACCGCGTGGTGGACGGGGAGGACGCGCGAGTCCTCGCCGCAATCGACGGGGTAGCACATTTCGAGGAGCGAGCCGAGCGGCGCACCGCGCGCGTCGAGGTCGATGACGGGCAGCCAAGTGGGGTCGGGTGGGGCCTCCAAGGCGAGGATCCGGTCACGGAGGGTTGGAGATGCGGCGGCGAGGATGATCTTGTGCGTGCGGAATTCCTGACCGTCGGTCGAGCGGCAGATGATGTCGGCGAAAGGACGGGTCTGGTAGAGGATATTTGATTCTGGCAGTCCAGCTCTACGTTTTGGTTGCATAATGTCGTCGGGGTCGGGTTCTGTGAACTGGAATTGCTCGCTGACATTGCCTCGCGCTCGATGGAACTTGACGAGGCGGTAGTAATTTCCTGCACTGACCTCCTGCAACTCCGGCGGTGCATGTTTAGGAAGATCGGCTCCAAGTAGGGCTCGTGCAGCGGTCTTAGCCTCGTCCTCAAGACCGAGTATACACGCCGACGCCCACACCCTGAGGGGCTGAGATGCGACAAATGTGAGTAGCGTCTTTTTCATGAGCGCGGTGGCTTCCTCCATCTCGTACTTCATCGCGGCCGCCAGAACCAGCCGCACGTCTCGTAGGTCTGTGAAAATAGGGTCCGCGGTAGGATAACATAGCCTGAGCAGTCGATCGAGCGTGGCGCTATCTTCCTCCACGGCGACGACGGGTTTCCCATCCATGTAGTCTTCGTCATCAGCCGCCTGGTTGGGCTCTGGGAGGGGAATTTCGAACATGCCGGCAAATATGAGAGACGCCTCCGCAATGATGCCACTCCGAACGCGGAAGTTCACGTCATCCTTGGACCGTATGATGAAGTCAGCCACAGGATTGTCGAATGGTGCATGGGCTACGGAGACAGCCATTGTGCGAGATGCTATTCACTATCAAGAGCTGATCTTTGTCAACAGATTCATTAGGGAGGAAAAGGACACAAGTACTGACGGTTTCTGAACGTCTATGGCGAGTGTATGGGTGAATTATCAGGCCGATCTGTCAAGATGCCCAGGTGTTGGTGACCGCTCTCTAACGCGCGCGATTCCTGGGCAAGCTCTCCAGACGACAGCGAGATGTTGGCGCACTTACGTTTGAACTGATCCCATCTACTTCTACCTGAGGTCCAGCTGAAGTCTGAGGAAGTACTCGGACTCGAAGAGAGGAACTTGACACCTATGCGATAGCTTCGGCAGCCCAGTGAACTGCGAGGATTTGAACGTGATGGACATGTGACTGTGAGACGTGTCGCGTCACATCACGTGATGGCGTCCGTCCGGATCTCAGCCGTCGTCCGGTTATAAGAGCCTCTCTTGACGACCCTCTGCCACTATCTTCACTTTTTTCCCCCCATACTCCTACCGCTTCCACTACAACCTTCCATAGACATGGCCCGTACGCCCCAAATTATTGACGACGCTCTGGGGGCCGTTGGAAACACTCCGCTCGTCAGGCTAGACCGAATTGCCAAGGAAGAGGGATTACAATGCAATCTCCGTGAGTATATGCGCCTGGTTCTATCCAGAACGACCCCGCAGAGCTTATTGTATGTGCTTGTTAGTGGGAAAGGTAGAATATATGTCTGCGGGTGGATCCGTTAAGGACCGCATTGCAAAGCGCATGGTTGAGGAGGCCGAGAGAGAAGGGAAGCTCATTCCGGGGCACAGTGTCGTCATTGAACCGACCTCTGGCAACACCGGTATGTCTTCATATTGTAACTCTTGGAAATGCATGCATTTACTCTGCATATCAGGCATTGGTCTGGCAATGGCTTGCGCAATCAAGGTCAAACCGACCATCATTTTACTTGGGACATATGCTGAATACTACAGATAAGGGATATTCTGTGATTATCACGTTGCCTAACAAGATGTCCTTGGTCAGTGCAATGTCGTTTTGTGTCGGTCTTGAACTAATCCTTGGGAACTGCAGGAGAAGGAAGCTGCTTTACGCGCATTAGGGGCGGAGGTCGTCAGGACCCCTACTGAAGCTGCATGGGATTCGCCCGAGTCGCACATAGGTAGAGCTCTCACCGTCCTCGTCAGACCTCTCGTGGCTGAATTCCTTGACGATCGCAGGAGTGGCAAATCGTCTACAATGCGAGATCCCCGGTGGCATTATCCTAGACCAATACCGCAACGTGAGCCGCAATGCATACATATCATTAGGTCGTCGTCCACTCATCCTACCGTTCTACCAAAGCTAAACAATCCTCTCGCCCACGAGTATACCACCGGCCCGGAGATTGTCGAGTCGGTTACTTCAACACCGTCAACTGCCGAGCGACCGTCCTCGGAAAAAGTTGATGCTCTGGTCGCAGGCGCTGGAACTGGTGGCACAATTACTGGTCTGTCTCGCGCAATCAAGAAGAAGCACAACAGGGATTGTATTGTCGTTGGAGTTGATCCCGTACGGTCTCTTAGTCACTTCACTCTACAACCCCTGACCCTCCGTCCGCCCGCATATAGAAGGGCAGCATTCTTGCGTATCCTGACAACCTCAACGTCGAAGGCTCAGGCGACCCATATGTGGTTGAAGGCATCGGATACGACTTCATCCCAGACGTCCTTTCGCGCGATCCAGCGGACGTGAATGAGTGGCTGAAGACCTCCGACTCGGAAGCGTTCGATGCCGTCCAGCTCCTTATGCGCCATGAAGGCCTCCTTGTTGGAGGAAGCAGCGGAAGCGCGCTGAGCGGCGCCCTTCGCTGGCTCCGGAGCGACAAGGGCCGGGCTATCGCTCAGACGAAGGGCGCGAACGTCGTCGTTCTTCTCCCAGATGGGTGAGCGTTCCGTTTGCCGTAAGGTCCGCGCGGGCTAACGTTCGCGGTCCGCAGTATTCGTAACTATATGAGCAAACCGTGGTTCCTGAAGATGGCGCTAGAAGCCGAACCGACCCCTCTCGCTCGTCGCATTGCCGACGTGCTCAAGACGCCGAAGAGCGCCGTGCGTCACAATGTCAACGGCATTACGAATGGTATTTCGACCTCGGATGCCAAGGATCCGCTCAAAGCCATCAGGGAGATGTCGCGTTGAGGGAACGTTCGGGATCGGGAAGAGCGGTTCATCGGGGTTAGTTTGTATCACTAGATGAAGGCATGTATTATGTTGAGATCATGCTATGTTGGATCGCGAGGTTAATCAGGTCCCACAGTATCCTGCTTATAGTACTGCTTTTTATTCCACTTATCAATGGTGCCGGAGCGGGAAGATGCGAGGCGACAGCAGTCCGAATGTCATTAGATCGGTTGGATTGTGTTGATCGTTCTCCACCACCTGGGAAAACCTCCATCACAACGCGGGCTGGGATCCTTCGGTGACGGGGTTCGAGGTCTCTTCCTTCACTCTGACCCGCCGGGACGTATCCATCGTTCCCTCCCGTCTTGGCTGCGGAACTCGTGTGATCCAGCGGCCGTGGATATCCGGGGTGGCACGCGGTCGCTGGAGCCGTCGGTTGAACACCGGCGCCCCGCATTCAATAAAGCAAAATGAAAGAGCCAAACGAGTGACGACATGTACCTGACGAGGTTAAAGTATCGTTGACGACAAGAACCCTTCAGCCTGGACCTGGGCGAGAATACTGGCTTCGATTCACGTCCGGCGGTCATGAATGCCGGTTAAGCATGGACTACATCCTTCTTTTACGCCTGCTGGTAAGGACTCCGCGAAATCAAGAATCACAGCCCTTTACCGAGCCCTTCACCAGAACGAGATGTGCGGGCCACGAAAGGCCCATTTCTCATGCGGTACGTCCAAAAGTCCTAGTTGTGTCGTAAGCGTTTGTTTTCTGCTCACACAGTGCCGCATCCGCGTTCGCAGGCTCTCTTTGAGGAAGACGAGCCTAGTCTCGGATTTCCCCGCTTATTCATCGAAGCCCGGTACTATGACCCCAAGACCATGCTGAGCCCCGGTCGAGGGGCCCGCCATGGGCAGCCGTAGTCGTCACACTTAGCGCAGGATGAAAGCAACCGCAAGACCAAGCGCATCATGATATAAAGTGTCGGACATGAAGATGTTGTACACCCCAGCCTCCAACACCAGCCAAACCCGAGGTCCACATCGAGCATGAAGCCCTCTCGTCTCCTCGCGTTTGTCAGCTCAGCCCTCCCCATCTCCGCCGTCTCGGCTGCCTTCGTGCACCCTGGCCTCCTGCACACTGCCTCGGACCTCAACCGCGTCGCTCGTCAGGTCAACGCTGGTGCAGAGCCGTGGCTGACCGGTTGGAACAAGCTCACCAACAGCACATACGCCCAGTCGACCTACACGCCGCGCCCCGTGCAGCTCCTCTGCCGCGGCACCCCTGCGTCGTGCACGCAGAACTACCCCAACATCTACCGCGACGCTGCCGCGGCATACGCGCTCGCCATCCGGTGGCGCGTGACGGGCGACGCAGCGTACGGGACCGCCGCTGCGAAAGTCCTGAACGCGTGGTCGAGTACGCTGACGGAGATCTCTGGCAACTCGGACAAGTACCTCGCGTCGGGCCTATATGGCTACCAGCTCGCGAACGCGGCCGAGATCCTGCGCGACTTCGAGGGGTTCACAAGTGCCAACATGACCGCGCTAGTCGACATGCTCGTCAACGTGTTCTACCCGATGAATCATCGGTTCATCGTCGAGCACAACGGCGCCAAGATTGACCACTACTGGGCGAACTGGGACCTGTGCAACTTGTGTGTGGCATCGACGAGTCTTGCTATTTGCGTTGCGCTGATCTGTCTGGTTCGTATAGGGCAAGCATGATGTCTACGGGCATCATCTCTGACAACCAGACGATGTTCAACGAGGCTCTGAACTACTTCTACAACGGCGCCGGGAACGGTGCCATTGATAAGACCATCTGGGTCCTCTACGACGACGGCACTGGTCAGCTACAGGAGGTGAGGACTTGTCAGGCTTTCGTTTTGACAGTGTGCTGATCTCGAACAACTTGTCATGATTTCAGAGTGGTCGCGACCAAGGCCATTCCATGTTAGATGTCGCCCTCCTCGGCGTCCTCGCCCAAACAGCGTACAACCAAGGCGTGAACCTCTTCACGTACCAGAACTCGCGCATCCTCGCCGGCGCCGAGTATGCAGCCAAGTACAACCTCGGCAACGACGTGCAGTACACAACCTACGTCAACAGCGATGTTACCCAGACCGTCATCAGCAATAACTCGCGGGGCAACGTCCGCCCCATTTGGGACCTCCTCTACAACCACTACGTCAAGATAGAGGGCGTCAAGGCGACGTACACGACGCAGTACGCGGACTTGGTGAGGAACGACGGGGGAGGTGCCGATGGCGGAGGTGGCTATTACGGTACCACGAGCGGCGGATTCGACCAGCTCGGATATAACACCCTCATGTTCACGGTCTGATCGTTAATAATGCACATTCGTCTTTAAAGTCAGTCTTGACGTGCGGATGTATCGAACCAGTGTCTCTTGCGAACGGAAACGTCGAAGCCATCGAAGTGCCATGGACAATGGTTTTCTCGAGAGTCGCATTCATGTTACGTGTTATCATGAGTAGGATTAATGTATAGGGCTACAAGGGTACATGTTCAATCCAATATACGATGTATGTGTATGGTCCCGGTGAATGCGCAAGCTTGACTACTCTTCTACCTCTGTCGCAACCTCCACTTTCACATCCGCTTCTAGCTCCGCGTTCTTCTCCTGTTCCGGTTCCAGGTTGCGTAAGCGCATTTCCACGAGGAACTCCTTGTCGCGAATGGTCTGCGACCAAGACCCCAGGACCTTCGACAAGGCATAGGCCCCATGTATCAGCCCCGCAGCTGTGAATATTCCAGGATAGACATGTAAGACTATAAACGTAGGTTAGTCCCCAGGTCCTGCAGATATATCCTCAATGGACTTACATAGGAAGTCGCCGTCCATGGGGAGGGTGACGGCGCGCTGAAGACCCCACAAGGCAGCAGCAGGGAGGACAATCATCCCGGACAGCCCTACGACCAGTGGGAGAATGACGTCAATCGTCGCGCGTATGGGGTCGAGATGAGTCCAACCATTCCGCACAATCTGTGGAGGTCAACTTAGCTTCGAGATCCCTTCGGGCACCAAATGAAGAGGACATACCCGGTCGAGTCCACGCATCATACCATGAGCAGGTGGATGCATGCGCAAAGTGCGAATGATGATCTTGCTGTATAGCAAGCCCAAAGACCACATATCCACAAGGCGGATACGAGGTTCCATCAACGGGTTCGCCGTATGTCGGATAGGCTGGACGATGTAGAGCTCAAAAACGAGCCCGACGAGGGTCGGTACAATGACGCCGAGGGTAATCGTCATATACGATGCTTGAGCCATCCAAAGCAGAGTGCGCTTTACGACAAACAGCGCCCACTCAGCGCGGGGCTCCGATCCGCTCCAGCGTCGTTGGCGACGCTTGTCCATGCGATCCAGCGAGGCACCGATGATCCAACATGCCCAGATGAGGTAAAAGCCGGCAATGAAGGAATAGCCATCGTGCACGTCGTGGGATATGAACAGCCGGAAGAAGCCCCGGCCGACGAGTATTGGAGCTGCGAGGACAGATGCAAGCATGATGGAGCCGATGGTCCAGAGGCATAGCAGGAACGTGATGACGCGGTATCTGAAGTTGGGTGGAATGTAGACCACTGTGTAGTCATCTTTGACGGGACGTTTCTGCTTTTGCGCTTCGGCATTCTGAGCGTCAATGAGTTGCCTCGCAGCCTCGTCAACAGGAGCGCCATCCTCAAGAACCGGGGCAGTTGCAGGCGAGTCCCTCACGAGGGCCACGTTGTCACTGTTTGGTACCCGGCGGAACCCTCCGTCATGAGGCGCCTCGCCATCGTCCATCTGGATGCCATCCTGGATGAGCAAGGATCTCCAGGACCAGTGCTTGGGTGTGAACTCCTCGACGGCGTAGCGCCCACCGAACATGTAGGACGAAAGGCGAAGCCGCGAGGCAAGGTATCTCCAAATGAATGAGCCGAACCGCCTCAGGGCTTTTCGAGGACGGAAAGAATCCATGGTGTATGGCAGGACCAGCTGAAGCAGGATCAAGTCAATCGGTACCTCGGACAAGGGTTCCCTTAAGGTGTCAGGGTCAGTCTTCGTGGGCGCTCTGCGTAGCTCTGTAACGTACCGAATCTTCCACCGGAAAGGCATGATGGTGCGACTGAAGATTCTGAGGATACCTGAGACGGTAGCCACCCCACTCGCAACCACAAACCCATACATCATTGCACTGAGTATGAGCTTGCGAATTTGTGTCAGGGTGGGCCGCTCTAGGATATCCCGGATAGGGTGGAAATTCTGGTCTTGAGGGTCCTTGATGAACCACATGGCACCAGGCCGCATGATTCCACGGCAACCAGACAGGAGAACGGCAAATTGGTACCTGAAATCCGCGTGTTGAACGGTACGTCGGCAAGTGATGGATGAAAATTAACATACATGAACATCGTGCCCAAAACCCAATGATAGAACACCGCGGTCAGCGGCGCATACATCAAGAACGCGGCTCGAGAGCGGAAGCTGCCTTGCGGGAACAGCCACACTGTGCAGACGTCCAGCATGACGCCGCAGCCGAGGGGGAACACGACTAGTTCGACGACGATGAATGCTGCGACCTTGACCACCAGTAACTGCTGACGGACGGCATTTCGCACGGCACGGCTGGCGCTCCTCATGCTGCCGACGGTAAGAATGTTGAGGTATATGGCAAGGAGCAAACCAACGACGGTGTAGCCAAGGATCACAGCGAACGCTCGGTCGTTGGGCGTATCTCCAGTAGCGAACTGGACCCATGTGGTCTTGCCTTCGCCGTACCACTCGCGAACGTTCTTCCCTATTGGCGCGAAGTACGGTTCCGCCACACGCATAATCGTTGTATCCTCCTCCAGGACACGATACAAGGCGGATGCTGGCGACTCAGTGACAAGTATGTTGGAAGGTGAAGGAGCCGGCGGGATCGTGCGGTTCATGATTTGGGAGGCGACTGAAAGGACATTACCATACTGCAGGCGTAAGCGTGGGTGAGCGATCGGTTAACGAGATATAGCGCACAACTTACTGCACCAGTGGACAACTCTGCAACCTTGTCCACACGATCTTGACCGAGGGCACTGGCGATGATACAAAGCCCAGAGCTTAGGGCAGCTTGACCAAACTGCACCAGTGGAGGCATTAACAGTTTCGAGATTAGAAGGAGGACTGAGTCGACGACCGGGTCCGTGACGAGTCGGATTAGCCGCAAGGGCAGGTGAACCAGTTGCACCGCGCGACGAGGATTGAGCTGCAAGAGCTCGAAGGATGAGTGGAGAACCCCCTATTAAAGCAACGCTGCTTACGGTCAAAAGCGCGGTCGATTTCCCTATGGTGAAGGGTAACCATATGCCTAAACCGATCGTGGTGTCCAAAATGAAGGTCATAAGCACAGCCTAGATCATGAATATGTTAGTGGACGACCCGTCACACGGAACATACCACATACGTTTTGCAAAACACCGACAAGCGGCCCACGCAGACCAATGGCCTCCAAGGCGCCGTCCATGTCGTCCTCGATGTTGACCTCGGCATCAAAATCGTCTTGCGGTAGCGGTGGTTCTGGCGGCTGGCCTAACACAACCCTCAGCTCCCTCCTCTCTTGCGCAGCCTCGTCCACACCCTCACCTCCAGCGAATGGCCCAGGCAGTTCCTCTCTGATCTGGACAACACCCTGACCGCCCTCTCCCTCCTCCTCATCCTCCTCGTGCAGTGCATCGTCGTCCGTCCACTGGAGGTCATCCATTTCAAGCTCGCCCTCGTCATCCATATCCATCTCCTCGTCCGCCATCTCCGCCATCTCCCGCGCTTCCTCCTCCACCCTGAGATGGGCTCGCGCATGTTCTTCCTCCTCGTCCGTATCAAAGTCGGTATCGTCCTCGGACGGCTCGCGGAAATAATGCGCGTGCTCCTCTTCCGCTTGCTCAGGGTCGAGATATTGATCGGGCTGCAGGTCGTGGTGGTAGTCGTGGAAAAAATAGTCTCTGTCGCCACCACCATCCCCATCCACATCCAGCTCCTCCGGTGCGCGGTAGGTTGCCAAACTGGGCGATGCTAGAGGAGTCGACCCGCGTCCAGCCTCTGCAGAGCTTGACGGAATGGGCGAGGGAGGTAGTGTCATGGTAGGCAATGGTGGTCGCCGGAGACCAGCGGCGGATGTCGAAGCCTGCGAAGAGCTCGCAGGGGCTTCTTCCGTGTCGATCAAGTCATAGCTCCCGCTGTGAGACGCCCCGAGTATCGGCGTCGACGGCCTAGTCGGTGTCCTCTCATGCTCGTCCGAGTCATCGTCCGAGTCGAGGTCAAGGCGCGTTCGAGACCGCGCAAAGTATGTGGCCGGATCACTGAAACCTTTCTCCCCGTGAGGATCAACAAATCCTGGGGAAGAGGAGGAATGTCTGTCTCTGTTGGAGGTAGACGGGGAGGGGTAGGTGAATGTAAACTCCGAGAAGGAGGGGAGCCGATTCGGATTTCTGGGACGTTTGTGGTTGCGTTCCGGGGGCCACCTCTCAGTTTCAGACCTAGAGGAGTTGTCGTTCCGCCTACGAAGCTCATCGTCGAAGTCCCCCGCTCTATGCGCAACGTACCGCAATCGACGGAAGTCCTTGTCGTCGTGCAGCCCCATACCCTCCTCAAAGCTGTCATCTCCGTCAAACATCCTCGTTCTCCGGCCGATTCGGCGGCTCCTCAGCGATCGGCGTTCCTCGCGGGCGGTCGTGTGCGCCCTCCGTTTCCCCTTTGCAACGCGCGAGGGCCCAGCTTCCTGGCTATCCTCGGATGCGCGCACGTCGCCTCTCGTACGTGGCTTTTTGTTGCGCGCTTGGAACGGCAGATCGTCCTTGGAAACATGGCGGTCGTCCCGAATCGGGATCGCTAGCTCGTGTCCAGGTTCTGCGACGAGAGGTGGTGGTGATGGCGGTCGCGGTAGCACTGGCGGCGCGAGGTGCACAGGTGGTTGAGGAGGGGGGAGTTCGGGTGGTGGTGGCATTGCGTCCGCGGCATCGACGCCTGCATCTCCATCTTCGAATACACCGGGGCGGGCGTTCTGGGTAATCCACTCCCTGAGGAGGAATATCGCGACGAAGGTCAGAACGATTATTGATGCGATAATCTGACCCGAGAAGATGTCCGATGATATTGTTCTGTAGAGCGGGTGGGTGAATAGGGATGGGGGACCAGAAGGCTGCGTGTCCGTGGTATTGGTAGACGTGGCGTTGACGGCGGGGCTGTTGGCGACGGCGGCAGGGTAGAAATCGACATCGGACGCGTCCCTCTTCACAGCGCTAATCCACCATGCACTAACAAGGGCATGAATAAGGGGAAGGGGGACAAGTAGGGACGCACTCACGCAGAATTGCCCAAAGCGAAATACATCCTCCAGGTCCAAATCGTCGACCAAGGCAGCGCTGCCAGCCATACAGTCGCTACGAGAGCTGCACGGAGCCCGAAAAGGATTGCAGATACGATTTGATGAGAGAACTGGCGCATGACCAGGAGGATGGGCAACCTCTCGGGCATATCCTTCGAGTATACTGGAAGGATGCGCAATTAGTGACGCTCCGCGAGCAGCATCCAGGACATACCCTTGGTAAATGAATACGGGTGCTTGCAGACATCGCAGGTCTTCTTCTTGCTGTGCGCCAGCCATTCTGTCAAGCTTGTGGAGCGTCAACTCGGTGGCATGCTGGAGAGGGGATGAACAACGGACCAGTCCTGGTGGATATACCTAATGGTCCCAGAGCATTTACAGGGATAGAACAACGGTTGTCCGGGTTCTGCTGGTGCGCTGCATATTCGGCAGGTGTCTGCAAATGCCGCTATAGCAGCGCGAGGAGAGCGGGGAGTATGAGCACGCACCTTGCTCTTCTTGCATGAGACGAGCTTCAAACGGGCCCCTTTCAGCGTTTCCCAGTTGAAACGAGGGGTGGACGAATGTGGGTTATTATGGAAAGCCGAATATCTTGCGGTTGGGGAGTGCGGAGGTAGGGGACGGAGGAGAAGGAGAAGGAAGGATGTGGTAGGCTTGCAGCGGTAGGTCCGGGTCGGAGACTCAGAGTCGCTGAAGACGCTTGTCTCTCGGCGTCATTACGAGCGCTTGCTCACGCGCTCCAACTTCAACTGTCTCATCTTTGCCGCAAAACATCCTTTATGCCTCTACCACGAGTCCCACATCTCCGCTGCCGCCTCGGACCTTTTAATATACCCCAGAGGATTCCACGAAGCTTCACAAGAATGGTAACCCAACCTACAGTTGCTTCCCCCGAGTCAAAGCGAATATTTCCACCGTTGTACGTCTCGTCAGGGGACGCTGCACAAGATAGACTCGCCTTCTTCCATATCTTAGAGCGACTGAAGGTATGCCACACGGCAACACACATGTTCGCTTGAGAAGCAAACAGGATCCCTCGATAGACTCAGAAAAGGACCGGCTGGGTCAATCACAAAGTAAGGTCGTTGGATTTTTCGAAACTCCATGCTTCTACTGACCTTCGTGTCGAGTAGGTACCAGGGCCTGAGAGGTCCGTATCTATCATTGGCCCTCGGAAGGTTGAATTCCTTATGATCCCCACTCAGCATATCGGATCACATGTACCGCATGGCGATTCTTGCCATGTGTGCTTCGGATCCTAGTCTCGACCTCTCCAAGTAAGGTTCTCCTTCCCGAAGATAGGTAACCATCAATCATTCGGCATAGATGTGTTATGATGGCCTTGGTGCATGATCTCGCAGAGGCTCAAGGTGATCCTCACCCCGTTGTTGTTTGCTTGCGACACTCACGGGGGCTAGTTGGAGACATTGCCCCTCGGGAGGGCATTCCAAAGGTAGAGAAACATCGATTAGAGGCAGTATGTCATCTCGAAATCATCGCGTCAGGATTGCTCTTGACTCAAGCCCAATAGGAAGCAATGCACAACTTCGTCCACGAGATGTTGCACAATAGCCCAGCTGCGCAACGGATCATGGACCTGTGGAATGTGTGTTATTACGGCTTCGTTCACATCGCTAATATCCTGAGTTTGACGTCTAGGAATATGAAGAGGGCGAAAGCAAGGAGGCGCAGTTTGTCAAAGGTGAGGGTAGGATTCGGTCCTCTTAAGACAATGATGTTGAGTCCTTCTCGTAATCCAGACCTTGACCGGTTTGAGATGGCTGCCCAAGGTGAGTGTCGCATTTCACAACAAAGCTAGCGATACATTCTGACCGCTGTCTAGCCCTTGAGTATGAGAAGAACTACAGCATGGAGACTCTGCAACCCTTCTTTGATAGCAGCCTACCACTCCTCAAACACCCAGAGGTTAAAGAGTGGGGACAGGCTCTCTCCGATGAAAGAGAGCGGATGAAGAATGCTCGACAGGAGGAAACAGGGTCCCTGTAAGCCCAATAAAGCGGGGTTCGATCACACGTACTGTAGTGTTTCTTGAATGAGACTTGACATGTTGTTCGCACCAAATTGTCTCGCCGAACTGCCCAGTGGATGAATAATCCGCTACTAATCAATCAATCACCAGGATGCCATACAAAACACCCAACGAATAGGGTCTACGATCAGCAACGTTACATGCATCGACTTTTCATTCGTCCCCGGTTTCCGAGGTGGGCAAGGTCTGACGAAGTTCAAAAAAGCCTTCGCTTTGGAACCACTCGCTACCGCGGAGAAGGACTACCGGTTTGGGACTTGCGGTTCCCGATCTTTGAGGTGGCTCAGGCTCCAGAACATGAGGTTGAATCCCATATTTATCTTGTTATGGCTTCCTTCGTGCCGTCACATCCCGTGCAGCAATGCCATAGACGTGTGTCTGGCCCAGTGACCGGACAAACATAGTGCATCTAAATGATAATATCGGGAGTATGAATTTCTCTATCTCGAGCCCCTCGGAGATCCCTTACTTACCGTATTCCTTATGTCATTCGTAGATCCAGTATTTTGCCTGCCTTAGAGAGTGTCGCTCCAGCCCTCAAGGCCATTTCACTATGTCCACAAAACTTGCCTAACGAATGTGAGCTCACAAATATTGAGACCGTTCTAGCCGAAGGTCCTTTATTAGCAGTACTTACATATCGTTCAGTTCTGCGGCGTCTTGATGACTTAATTGATGCTCAGTAACATCTAGCGGACTTTCAGGTGGCACATATCATAGTACGATCGATTCCATTGTGCCCGAGACATGCCAGGAGGGTATTTGCTATTGCTCCACAAGTACCGAGAGTTACAGCGGAGTAAGTACTTTGTCAAGTTGCAGTACTTTGTGCCTCCCAAATGGAAGTACTGCGCCTCCAAGACGGCTAAATTCTCCGACCCAGACGGGCACTAAAGTAGCATCGCAATCTCAAGCCAATGATGTCAGGCACAACCCTTAGCCGACCTGGTCACGGAAGCCCCGTGAATACGATCATTCAACTTGTACATTTGCCAACATATATGTCATAGTTTGTAGCGCCCCGATACTGCAGGGCGCCGCGCAAGTCGGATCGTTGACAGGCAATGATTTCGAAATCGAGAGGCTCGAGGAGGCTCAGCGGGGTAGGTAACCTTGTAGATAACACTACGATAAGCACGTTGTACAACATCAGACTGCCCTTTGGCCTTTGTATGTATGCATCCTCAACTTTACACTGTCGAGATAGTAGATTCGAGGAATAGGGTCAGGCACCCACAGCCCGAGAATCGCGGAAGTAAATTGGGCTCCATAACTTACTGCGTGGGCTCGACGCGGAACATTCAGGGCCCGGGAATAATGGGTGCCGAGGCTTTGACATATTTCACTGGGCCTGCGGAAGCTACGAAGTAGCCTGGGCGACCATCTCCGAGTGCCGGGTCGGTCCCGAACAAGGGCAGGTACGGGAAACCGAACTCGAACGGCACAGCATCCTCGAGCGATTTTATCTGGTCCGCAGTGAGGACGATATCGAGACCCTGAAATGAATGAGGTGTACAGGTCAGTCTTCAAACCTTTCGGCCTCGGCCATGCTTTCAGTGGAACACCGACCTTGATGACTTCCTCCAGCTGCTGGGGGCTGCGGCCGCCGACGATCGGGAAGACATACGGGGCCTTGTTCATCGCCCACGCAACGGCGATCGAACCCAACGTCGCCTCGTTCCCCACCTCGCTAGCGACTTTCTCGAGCACGGCGCTGACCTTCTTCTCCACCTCAGTCTGTGGCGTATTGTACCTGATGGCGGACCGGGCCTTGATCTCAGCCTCGGTCTTGAACTTGCCCTGCGGATGGCACAAAGTCAAGGTCGCTGGTCAGTCGATCGTCCATTCGCAATCGGCACGCGCAGTAGGAAGTACAAAGTACTTTCGCCGCCCGTGCCTGAGGCCTGAGGCCGGAGCCCTGTGCATGCACATGATTGACGCACGTACCTGTCCAAGGACGCCCCAAGGAGCAATACCCATCCCCTCTGCACGACACATGGGGAGGATCTCCCGCTCGAGGTCGCGCACCGTCAGGCTCCATAATCCCTGGTCTGGAGAGAAGGGACCGAGTTAACAAAGGAGGCTAGACTACACTGTGGAGTAGGGGCGCTTACAGACCACGAACTGTGCCATCCCGTGCGCCCTAGCGTATTCATTTGCCTTGACCACCAGCCAGGCTGTGGTTGAATGTTGAACGTCGAACGTCGAACGTCGAACGGCGGCCGTAAGCCGAGAAACCGATCATGGGTGGGAATTCGTACCAGGGGTATCTGAAATCCCGAGATATAGGACCTTGTTCGCCTTGACCAACGAGTCAAGCGCTTGCATGACCTCGGGAATCGAAGTCGAGTAATCCCATCTGTGGATCTGTTTGTCATCCCCACACTAATGAGATAACTAGACCAGGTGCGTACAGGTGGAGATACAGCAAGTCGATGTAGCTGGTTTGCAGCTTAGTGAGACTGTCTTGCACCTGCGACAGTGTCCAGTCCACGTCAACGTTAACGTCACGCTAGTCTTGCTCTGGAAGGCGATATTCCCACCGAGAGAACGAGACTCTTTCGATGATTCCCTTGGTAGTTCACCTAGAACTGGGTCAGCCTCTGGTGGTCTGGCGGTGAAAAGGCATTTGTAATACACACCTTCAATTTAACGTCCGCCTCATCGTTCTTATACCCGATTGTATACTTGGTCGCAATTACTAGCTGGTCTCGGATCCCTCGGGCTTTCGCCCATGCCCCGACCAACTTCTCGCTCTACCATCGAAAAGGCATTTATTTCTGCACATTCGAGTTTGGCACGTCGGAAATGTACCTCTTGATTTTGGTAGCTGTTGGCAGTGTCGATGAAGTTTCCACCGTTCTCCCAGAACACGTCAAGGAACTAATCGTTGTTCCATTCTTCGCTATCAGTACGTAAGGACGACGAACACACCTTGAAAGCTTCCTCCTCAGTAGTTCCTTCGAATGATTCAAATTAATACTATGACATGGACGTGACTTGGCGGAGAAACGTACCACCGGCCATATTTTGTTCCCAAGCCTTCCCTAGTGACATCGCTCCGAGACATAGTGGCGATACACGCACTGCGATCAAAATGTCGTACTGAACACTGAGCCCTTCGAGTGCCGATTAAATAACTAGTACATACCACCGGCCGATGGTGCCAGGAGCTAAATTACGTCGGAGCATCAGTATACGCAACACCTTATCCTTTGACTCAACGTACCCTATAGCGACCGAGCTCTGTGACCGACTGCGACGACGGAGGAGGAGGAAGAATTCGCGACATGGAGAGAGGATAACGGTGCTTTGCTTCGGGACAATGGGCTCGATTGCTTTATCTCGCATCGCAAGGTGGGATCCGGAACATCCGAACATCGAAATCCTTTTGAGTTTTCCATGGTCCCATAGAAAGACCATTTCTTACGTGCGCGCGGGACCGTTGACATTGAGTCTGACCTGTGAGTCGCACGGTGGTGGGAGTCGCATTCCATGAGTCCGAAGGCCCTAACGCGATTCCTCGTCAGCTCCGTTTGATAAGGTCCCCAAACGGCGGCCGACTGACTACCTCTGACTACCTCACCTGTGCACGCTGTACTTATGTTCGTAAGTATCCCGGAGAAATGTGTTGACACTAATGCGCCACCGAACCTTGGCTGGACTAGCTATAAGTAGTAGCAGCGCGTGGTGGGGAAGAACGTAACCTGGAGTTCATCGCGGGAGAGAAGGGGAGACTAGTCGTCGTTGATCGAGAATTGCCGCCCGAGATCAACTAGTAGATGGATTGATTAGCGGCACGGTCGATCTCTGTACTCAACGCCATCGAATAGCATCGAACGACCATCGACTTGGCGCGGAATTAACCCAGTCAACAGCACGGACAAGTTGCATTAATCGATGGCCAAATAAGTGCATAAACTCAACCAGGTTCCCACATGGAGACACCGTCGTCTTCTCGGAAGCAACTAGGTGAACAGTACTGAAACCCATAAGCTACGATGGATTCGGGATCGAAAGTGCAATCTGCAGAAACGAGCACACTGTGCAGCAGCTTTTGTTACCTTCATACCTTCAAGTTGCCTCCAAGGCCCTGTGGCTATAGTATTGGTGTTGAGGTGTTCGCTACCTTGTCTGCATTAGTGGGGCAGAAAGTTGCCCTTGGGATGTCTATGATCACGTCATCGCAGCGGGCAGATATATCTGTCAAAAGGTCAGATCCAACCCACTCCAGCAACGTCCTTGATACGTCGCCGGCGGCCTAGCCACGGCGATCGCATACCCTCCATGTGGGGGATGTACATTTTATCACTCTTCACGATGTGGGTTGATGTGCCTCTCCGGCGCCGTGTGGTGTAGCAATGTCCTTAACTCAGGACAGCCACTTGCATCTTTTGCAATGGCTGCACTCGTGCCAACGCGCCGGGCGCACATGGACAAAACTAGTAGTCCAGTGAGGGCATCGGCGAGAAAATGCTTTGTGCTCATGTCGGCTTAGGTCACGCAAGCGATCGGAATGGCGATCTTGCCTTCCGGTCCCCAACTAGCTGCCGTCGTGGACGCCAGTTCGTCCCTCGAGCTAGTCTGATGGATGACCACCCGGGGTGCCTTCTACCGAACACCATCCAAATACCAGTGCTAGGACCCCACAAGGAAGGAAAGTATAAATGACGAGAAACGCACGTCCGACCCGCCTGCCTCCCATCCTGCCTTCAAATCTCCTTTCCCCCTCGCTGGCGTCATGATTTCCAATCCTTCCTTGCCCTTCTCCCTTTCCGTTCTCGACGTTGTATCACTGTCTGCTCTGGCGTTGGGTTTCAGCCTCTATCGCCTCTTGCGCGTCCCGTCCCACCTTCGACATATCCCCACTGTACCCCTATGGCCACTCATGAAGAGTTATCTCTCCGGGGAGTGCGAGGAACAGCGGGTGAAGCGTCTGGTCCTCCCATTCGCAAGGCAGAAGCAGACGCAAGTGGTCCTCGTTTACTGCCTCGGCGATTGGATGGTGCAGGTCCTCGAACCCACGGTGAGCCCCTCCATCATGTGCTGCCCAGGAAACCGTCTGCTCACCTTATCTCCGACGCTTCAGATTGGGAAGGAGATGCTCGAGAACCCTGCCGTGCGCAAGCAGCCGCAGCCGGACGGAATGCTCCTCTGGAGGCTCACCGGGCGGAATAACGTCTTCATGTCCGACGGCGAGATGTGGAAGCGACAGTCGAGAATCATGCGCGATGCGCTCCGCCAAGCGACCCCCATCGACGTCTTCACGACACTCGCCCGAACAACCTTCTCCCTCATAGGCGACGGCGGCCGCGTCCGATGGAGTGACTACACGAACCGCTACACCCTCGACGCTGTCGGCACGACTGTCATTGGCTACGACTTTGAGGCGCTCGCTAAGCCCGATGGCAACTTTGTTCGCCGGTACCACGACGTCATGTCTGCGATCGCCAACCCGGCGTACGTCGCTATTCCGTCTCTCGAGCATTGGCTTCCTCGCTGGAAGGTCCGCACGATGATCGACAACTTCGTGGACGACTTCTGCAAGATCCTTCAGGAGAAGCGCGAAAAGCCCGGCAACGACGTCATTACGTACATGTTCCAGACACCGGGGATGACAGAGGTCGAGTACCGCGACAACTCCATCGTGACCTTCATCGGCGGCCATGTAAGTCCAAATGAGCTTCGGTTCCGTGCCTGTAAAGCGCATCAGCGAACAGTCCTAACATTCTTCTGCAGGACACGACGGCAGGTGCGCTCACATCAACAGTATACTTCCTCGCACGGTTCCCGGAGATCCAATCCAAACTCCGTGAGGAGGTCCTCAGCGTGCTAGGCGACGAGGATCCCAGGACCGACCACTACACCCAAACACCACAATTGAACGCCGTCATCCGCGAGTCCATGCGCTATAATACCCCCACAAACATTACCGTCCCGCGGATTGCCGACGTCCCCGTGCAAGTCGGCGGGTACATGATCCCCGCCGGGACCGCCATGGCGTTCCACATGTGCGCCGCGCACCATAACGAGATCGTCTGGCGTACCCCCGCCGTCTTCGACCCGGATCGCTTCCTCAAGGAGGCCGAAGCGGAGTCGGTCAGCAACTGGGTGTCGTTCGGACGGGGCCCGCGCCGGTGCCCCGCGAAAAACTTCTCGCTGTACGAGCAGCGCGTGCTCATCAGCATGCTCCTGCGGGAGTATCGGTGGACGCTGCCCGACGACTCGCCGCATCGCGACTTCCTCAAGAACGGCTTCTCAGCGTTCGCACTGAGCCTCCCGGACAACGTCGAGATCGACTTCGTCCGGATTACGCCCAATCCGACATTTGCGCCCCTCTGACGATTTTGCCACGAACGAGTTTAACGTTTTGCCATGTTTCGCCATGACTCCGATACGTTGTTGTTGTACTCTTAGACACCTTGTTGTAACCATACCCACTGTCGTCGTCCTTGGTATCTAAAATGCATCGTCATACCTGGACTCGTGGTCGTTAAATGCAACCTGTCAGCTGGACAGACCTCACCAGAGAGACGATAAAGCACGACGAACCGCCTGCGCATATGGTCGGCTATGGAGACTGCCTGTGTTGCATCACGAGCAAGGACAGGAACATTGACCACAGCTTGACCACGGCTGGTGTCCGTACGTCTATGTAGTGTATTGTACCTGCAAATACTTTGTTGGAATGAGACGCTAGCATTTAACTAGCATTGTTGAGGAGCGCACGTATATTGTAGTACGTGGACGGTCTTGCCATTATTGCCAACGAAGATTGCGCCGCGACGGTGGTGAGGCGCACTCTCGGGCGGCTAGAGCTTGATATAGATGGGCGTCTGACGCAGATCAAGGTTTCGTCTGTACTCGCGCATCCTTGCCCTCCTTCTCATCCGTAATCATATTTTCCCCGTTCGAAATCTATGGAGCACCCAGAAAACAAGTACGGCGACTCGACAACCGACGACGAAGCCGGTTCGCAAACTACGGAAGACGATGTCCCCGAGCGTCAGGCTCCAGCTGCACCACCACCTCCACCCCCTGCTCCCGCTCCGACCACCTCGAGTGGTCGTGAACGTCCCCATTATGAGCTGAGGCATACCATGCGAGGCCATACGTCTTCTATATCTGCTGTGAAGTTCAGTCCAGATGGTACCCTTCTCGCGTCTTGCGGTATGTCCACCCCATCCACATCTCGATCCAACATGTTTTCATCCCCGTATTTGCGAAGCCAACGACAAAGTAGTCAAAATATGGTCCCCCTTCACTGGAGAGCTGATACGCAACCTAAACGGGCACACGAAGGGGCTGTCGGACATCGCGTGGTCTTCAGATAGTGCGAACCTTGCCTCTGCTTCCGACGATCACACCGTTCGGATATGGGAAGTCGATACTGTGCGTTTTCCCATTTGTGGTGCTCCATGTACGTCCTTTCTGAGACCCGGCACCTCAGGGTTTAACACAAAAGGTTCTGAAAGGACACGCGAACTTCGTTTTCTGTGTGAACTACAACAACGCGTCAAATCTGCTCGTCTCTGGAGGGTGCGACGGCGAGATCAGGATATGGAACGTTGAGAAAGGTAGATTGAACACTTTCACGCTGAGCCGCACCGCTAATGCCATGGCAGGCAAATGCTTAAAGAAGATTCTCGCCCACTTGGACTATGTCACAGCGGTCCACTTTAATCGGGATGCCACTCTCATTGTCTCTTGCTCACTGGATGGTCTAATGTAAGTTACACACCGATGGGGTCTTCTGCGCTAATCCAGAGGACAGCCGTATATGGAATACCACCACTGGCCAATGTTTAAAGACCCTCGCGGAAAGTCATGACGCAATCTGGTACGCCTCACCTTCACGCACTGCGTCTTATATTGAGCCGACGAATCGATAGCCAACACGTCCAATTTTCTCCGAATTCCAAGTACATCCTCTCCACCGCTCACGATAGCGCGATCCGGTTATGGGACTACCAGACATCTCGCTGTCTGAAGACCTACGTCGGGCACACTAATCAGAAATATTGCATCGCCGCATGCTTCAGTGTCACCGGAGGCAAGTGGATCATCTCCGGCAGCGAGGATAACAAGGTCTACTTGTGGGACCTTCAGAGCAGGGAGATCGTCCAGACGCTCGAGGGCCACATCGATGTTGTGGTCGCAGTAGCGGTGCGTTTGCTCCTAACCCATTGATCCAACTATCCCTTCTGAGCTAGCCGTGTCCCACTACAGACGCATCCACAGCAAAATATGATCGCTTCCGGGTCTATGGACACGGACTTGACCATCCGTATATGGGCTGATCGTGGAGGCTCGTAGTCCCCTTCCGTGTTTCGGCCTCATTCTGGATTATGTGCTCTTTGTGTTTTCGATAGCTTTCTCTGGTTCACCCTTCTCTGTATCCGTAACATGTACGGCCAACTAATTTGACCATGACGACACTAGACTGTTTAATGCATTGCTCCAAAACGAAAACACTGCGACGGAAGATAGGTAAAATTACACGAACGCTGGCGGAGAATCAACACAGCGACTGCACCCCTCTAAGCATCTCAAAACTATCCACCATCACGACTATTTCACAGGCTCAGCGTTGATCAAATCTACCAAAAATCGTCATCAATGTACGTCCAGACCTTTGGAGTATAAGGGATGAAAACATACCTTGCGCAAGCTCGCGCTCCGCCTCCGTCAGCCCTGAGTCGTGCGCCTCGAGGAACGCGTCGACCTCGTCCATCACCCCGTCGTCCTCCACGTCGATCTCGTCGTCGGTCTCGTCCTCCTCGTCCTTGGCGTCGTCGATCGCGAACGGCGTCCGTTCCATCAGCGCCGCCGCGTTCGCCGCAGCCTGGAACATCCCTGTCATCGGCGCGAACTCAGACGACGCCGACGACTGCACCTCCTTCCCGGACGCGGGCGGGAGCACCTCCGAATCTGAGGACGTGGACAGGAGCGAGAGCGACGCCGACGAGACGCTCGGGGTCGGACCCGAGTCAGTAGGGCTCGCGAGGCTCCCCTTCGACGCAGAGCGGCGCATCGTAGGCGTCAGCAACGACTCGCGTGCTTTGGGCTCCTCGAGTGTTGTGTACTTCCCGATCGCGGGGCGCGTGAACACCTATCAGTGCATAGGTGAGCCATACTACAAGGATAATGGATCAAAGGCGGGCATGGACCTGGTGCTTCCCGATCGTGCGACCGATCTCATCCGTGAACTTGTTAAAGATTTTCCGGTTGTCGTCGGTCGCGATGTTCTGCCAGAGACCGCCGAGCAAGCCGCTGTTCGAGTTCGGAATATCCATGATTGGCACGGGTTCTAGCCTGAACGTCGCTGGGAAGTCGGTCTCGAAGAATGACTCTAGGATCTCGTCCGCCAGGACGACCATGCGGAACCTGTTGATCCGTTTTTCAAGATTCCGCATAACGATAATAGTAGATGTCCTTACGTGGCGAGGTTGATATAAGGCTGATTCGACTCGATTGGCGGAGCTTCGGCGTCGGGATCCGCTCCATCCGGTCGAGGAAGGAGCGCGTCGCCGTACTCAAAGGCGTTGGACATGAATCGGCTGACTGCCCCAAGGTAGGCATCTCCAATTTCGTGACGGAAAATGAACTGCCACCATATCAGCAAGAAGGGCGGGTTTGCATGCTGACGCGCTTACCAGCAGCGACTCAGATAATGTCAAAACCTCATCCTTAGTCAGGTATCCATCCTTGTTCTTGTCGTGAAGGTTGAAGAACCACTCGATGTTCTCCATCAGGTCATTGAACATGACGCCATTCAGACCTGACACCAGATCCTTCGCACCAGTGTCAGCATACAAAAGGGCTGCTTATTTCGATGGCTGCTTGCCTGGAAAGACAGAGCGCCCCTGTATCCGACATCCCAGAAGAAGAATAGCCGGTCGACCAACTCATGGTCGGCGACTTCGCGATCCACTCGTTGCTGCGTCTGATGTCAGATAGGCAATTGCATTGAACGAGACCCAGTATACCTTGAAACCGTTGGACACGATCTTCTCCGTCCGTGCCCATGTGCAAATCTCGCTGAGGAAGATCTTGAACGTCTTCAACCCTATTCGCGTCTCCGGCCTCTCCTCCGGCTGGTCCTTGGTCGTGAGTAACGAAGGTGGTGGGAGCGAGACCGCAGGCGGAGGCTCAATGCAGATCGCCTTGAACAGGGCATCGTAGATGAATCCGGCCTGCTCCTTGGAGAACCGCTCGAGCGTCCGGAGGTTCCGGATGGCGGATCGTTTCGAGAACGACTCGATGCTGTGCACGATCTCCGAGCGGTACTTGCGGCGTTCCGAATGGATCGTGTCGTCGGTGATGACAGCGAACTCGCGGAAGGACACAAGAAGCAACTCCTGGAAGCGTGTGATCGCACGGGCTCGAGGGTCACTCGAATGTGGATGCGCGGAGTCGCCTAGGGAAGCGAAGTATTCTCTCATGAGGCTAGTGCAGGTCAGTATGCGAGCACGGAGCATAAGGGGGCATACGCAACGTACTGGATGAATTGACCGTCATCCTGGATCTTCAACAGCTTCTCCCCGTTGATTTTCAGGATAGCTAGAGTGAACGTTAGCTCCAAGGAAACGAACTAGTCAGGCAGAACATCGAACCAAGTCTAGAGCGGACCAAGGCCGTCAGAACTTCTCGAACCAAGGAAGTGGGCAAATCGCTCACCCGACTTGGAAGAGCACCCTCGGTCCCATACAGAAGAAGCAATCGATTATCCGGAAGGCGAAGACCATCGGCATGCTGTTGATGAACCTAAATACCGGGCATATTAGCAAGGGCTTGCCCAAAGGAAGTCAAGCGAACCCTACAAACTCAGGAACCACGGTAGAGAAGCGACGGATAGTTGCACGTCGACCTCGGCAAAGTGGTCATGAATTACAGGCAAACATCGATGTACTAAAGACTCGAAGACGCGCTGGTCGAGGAGAGTGCCGTGCATCGAGGGGCTGCGCGGGTTGGTCAGTCTAGGGACATTGCAATCTGATCGGCCATTGACCTACCTGTAGTAACCAGGAAGGAGTCGATCGCAGATGACTTCCAACAGCCAGAAGGCTTGCTCCTCGGACATGTAACTGAGGGTATCTATCAGACAGCACGCGACCACGTTAGAGTCCGTGAACTTACATGAGAATCGCGGCCGCTAAGATATTCATAGCCTGCGGAACCCTTTGTCGGAACAGGAAAGCGATTAGCTGCTTTGGTTAGACGTACCTGGCAGTAGCCCGTCTCCGGGTTTTTGAATGAATACGCTTGAAGTACTCTCCGGAGCGCATCGATACCCTCCTCGCTCTGATAGGCCGAGTACTCAGGTAGGCTGCGATGCAAGTCCTTCTCGATCTCCTCCGTGCTGGTATTTGTCCGTCCCTGGTTCTCCGCAACGATTCGATCGTAATATCCAGGGTTCTCAAACCTCAAGTAGAGCGACCCAGACAGCGTCTCCCACATCTCCCCTCGGAGCCGATTTGGCAGGCCGACCTGGATCAGACGGGTACACTGGGGATAGCGAAGCAGCGAAAGGTTACGTCCATGTGCTATACAAGGGGCGTGAATGCCTGTTCGCAACTTTGAATCACGGACGATACGCACTTCGAAGGTAGTTCGTCCAAAGCTTAGTTTTAGATGCTTCTCGCAGCCTATCTGGGCATCAGGTATACGTACATACCTTCAGCGGATGAAGCGACTTACTTCTTCGGATCTCCGGGAAACTTGAATTTGAGTCCAAGGCCGCCTAGGTACATCGAGTCGGAGGCCGAGCCCTCCTGTGTGCTTTCTGCGGCCTTCGCCTCGGCCTTCTCGTCCCCGCCATCGGGCGCCGTCGCATTCGAGACGAGTAGCTCTGAATAACACGTCTTGACGAAACCTTTGACCAGTTTCATGTGGCCCTTCTGCAGCTCGACCTTGAGTGCATCGCGTAAGAGCGAACAAAATAGATCCGCCGTTGGCCGGAGGGACGTTAATTGCACAACCTACAAGCACGGCAGAGCGAAGACAAGTGAGTCGCGCGCCTCGTAAATGCATCCAAATGTATAGACACTTACGATCTTCATGCCGTGCCAGAGCGCAAGACTGAGGGCATACACCCCAGCACGGGCGTTGAGTCGCTCCACCCGACGTATAGTACATAGCGGGATCGTGAACCGTGACGACTTGCGATCGTGCGACGCGAACGTGAGGTACGGCGGGAGGAGATACAGCTTGCCTGCCTGTATACAAACCCATCCCCGTTCAGCATACGCGCGCACTTGTCAAAGGTCATTCATCAGGAGGTACAGTGGCAATGATCGGATACTGTCATCCCCCCAGTACAAGTAACGAGTGCTGTAATCCCGACGTTGGGGTGCTCATGACATCACTCAACAATAGTGCGAAGGGACTTGAAGAGATGGAAGACAACTTTGACTGCCGTAGAGATTTACTCACATACGAATCCTCCTCGCCCTGCACACCCAAACTTAGGACGGCATTTATCTCCATCTTCTCCAGCTCGGGCTCCAGGGGACCCGCGCCCTTCTCCTTCTCCCCACTGGCGTTGCCAGCCGCGCCCGAAGGTCCACCCGTCGCGTTCGCGCCGCCATTCACGCTCTGCGGGAGGGCGAAGTAGAGCTCCGTGAGCTGGTCCTTGGTCGGCTCCTTGAAGTTCCGCAGATGCGTCGAGATGGTCGACATTCTCGCCCCTTCTCCGTGCTTGAGTGTCTAGATGACAGTCTAACTTCGCTCCGAGGTAACGCTGCGGCTAGAGGGCGTCAGAACTCCAACTCCAGACTGGACCGAGACAGATTCAGCTCAGGCGACCACCGATCCCGAGCGAAGTGCAGCGTGTGTGAACACGAGGAACAAGGCCAACAACCGTGCGCCTCGAGTCAGATCAGATGGACGGGTGAAAAACGGTCGTGGTGGCGGTCGTTACCAGGTCTGTCGCCTCAGCTCAACCAGCGAGGCGGTGGAGGACGTTTTGGACTCGGAGTCTGCCTCGATGGTCGGAGCGCATGCATGAGCGCTTCCCTACCACCGCCTTGCGGCCACGCATCATAACATGAGTGTCTTACACGCAACGCTCGATGGGCTACATATGCATTGAAACACCCGCCGGTCGACGGGGACGGTGGGGATCGCTGATAGAACACGCTGAACCTAATACTACATAGATAACACCGCGAACAACCTAATGCTACTAACTGAGCGGCGCGAAAAGAATACGATGATGGATGATTGTGTGGGATGGGGATCTAGAGTCATGGAGATGGGGAGACATGAGAAATATGCTGTGTAGATGCGTATGAGGAGAAATGCGATGGGCGAATAGGAAAATAGTATAAGCAATATGACGACCATGAGCGGCGTACTGTTAATCTTCTTGCCCGAAGGAGTGGGTGGTTCGTATCGGGTCGTAAAGGAAATGGAAAAGTGGAACGCAGCAGGGAAATCGCGGCGAGGTACGAAGCAGGAAGCGAGGTGTAAGGAGATTAAGGATCGGCAAGGGGTCCAAGAAGGCAGATCGGGAAAGGCACCAACAGGCACACCAATTCCCAGACACTGTAGACCGCTCGGGGGCCAAAGTTGAAGTCTGGATGGCGAGAGAAGGGACGGAGACGGAGACGAGTGTACGCTGGAAGCGTCCTGGGCCCAAAGAGGACTAGAGCCCCCGCTTCTGTCTGTAAAGCGTCCGCGCGCGCTCCATGCTCTCGCGCATCTCCTCGGTAGTCCACGAAGACTCGTCCTCGCGGAAACTACTCGCGACGGACCGCGTGTCGGACTCCACGGACAGGGCACGACCGAAGCGACAGCGTCCCGGCGACGCAGTATGTTTCGACCTCGGGGAGTCGTGGGGGTACGGGGGCAGACTACCGTCGAAACGGCGACTCGATCCCGCCGCAGATGGTTCGTCCTCCTCAATCCAGGCGCCGGAACCATCGTCAACCTCGTCCTCCTGGTCCTCGCTCATGATAACAACCTCCTTGCCTAGCGCCTTCTGGCCCTCGGCTATGAGTTGAGCGAGTCGGTTGCCCATCCAGGACATTTGATCATCCACATCCGCATCTTCGGTCGGTTTCGGGCTTGATCGCGAACCGCTGGCAAAGTTGAATTCGGGTGGGATTGGCGAGCGAGAGGCCTGATGAGAGGGCTGGCCGTAATGGTACGTAGACGGTGCTGCCCGAGAAGGGGTCTTGCGATGACGGGGAAGCGTGCGACGACTTGCAACATGGCGTGACTTCCGAGAGCGGGGTGTCATTGCGGGCTTGAGAGAGGGGGTAGTAGGTATGTCAGGTGTCTCCGGGTGCTGCAATGAAATCGTAAGAGAAGCCGTGTATGCTCGAAGTTCGGAACAGCCTTACCTCCGGTGGTACCCATTCTCCTTGTTCATAGGGAGGGGGAGGTAGGGGTTCCGGGTTCTTGCCACGGTCTCTCCATCTACCAAGAATCATCAGCGAGTAGGACGGATCATGAACGAGGGTTTGACTTACAGGCGGTACACGGTCAGGCCAACAGCAGTTCCAATAAGAGCAGCGCTCAACGCAGTAGAGATAAGAGAGCCAGCAAGCGTTCTGCGACGCTTGGGAGGGGGAAGGTCTATAGAAACATAGAAGTTGAGTTGACAAGGCATGTTGGGGATGAACAGCTGAATGAAGGCCATTTAACGCAGGCGCAGTGCAGGATGCACGTGGAGTGCACATACTTGGAACATGGAGGGTACGAGCGAGAAACATGCATTTTACGGACACACATGTATCCTTGCCTTCGGCAAAATGGTGAAGCGGTGCGCACGGGAAAGGTTAGCAAGCTAAGGACCTCGCACTCGCCACGGCCCATTATCATGGGGAACGTGCTTTGTGGGCGATGGGTCGGTCTCACTCAAGCCTTGCCCAGAACCCCGAAAGGCCACCGTGTGCTCCACTAGCACAACTAGCGAGGAGTAGCAACAGTGCACAGATAACGAAGGGATCAACAAACCAGTCCCAGCCAGAGATTCCGAGATCGCACCGGACCAAAGCCCTCAAGCTCGCCAACTTCCTGACGGCGAAGCAAGCGCGCGGCGCCACATGCAGAGAATGAAAGGATCATAAAGCACGGGACTCACCCGCCACTAGCTCCTCCATCTCTTCTTGATCTGCGTTCTCGTATACCATATCTCTGTACTTCGCGGGAGTGTCGAGGTAGCCACTGGTGGAAGCGTGCATCGGAGCGGGATGACTCGGCTCAGGATAAGAAGGAACCCATCCCCGTTTCTTGGACACGGGAGGGAGAATCGAGGGAGACGGTGGCCTGCGAATGAGGATGGTGGAAGCGGATGGTGGGAGGACCTCGCCGTCAAAGTGAAGTTTGGGCAGAGACGCCTGCTCGGAATTCGCGGCTGCCGCCTCCGCCTCTGCCGCTGCGGTGAATGGGTTGATGATGCCAGGAACGGAGAGATTGAAACTGAAGGAGAACACCATAGCAGGAGACGATAGAGAGAGCGGCGATGCAGAGGGAGAGGCGCAGAGGACAAGCGTCGGGAACGACGAATGTGTCGAGGTCGCTGCAAAGAGCGTGCACAACCCCAGAATGCAATCCGCAATCACGCGGCGGGCATGCGGCGGGCACTCGGGCAGCTGCCGGCCGGGATTGATCGCCCGTTATCCGCCGTCTGCCTCAAGCTTGGGGGCGGGCCGGACCGAGATGCCAAATGGAGGTAGCGGGGTGGCCGAGCAGGCTGCAGGCCGTCGGAACAAGTTCTTCCCGCCGCACTCTGCTGCGTGCACCCATTCGTCTGCCAGCTGCGGCCATGAGCTGTGATATTACAGTGATTTGCAAGAACTCTGGAGGTCGGGCTCGCGCGACAGCCTGTTTGCTCCTATTTGTCCTGCGCGCTAAATTCCCGTTTTGGATATGGCGCGCTTGCGGCGACTTCGTCCTCGCAGCACGTTCTCCCGCTACCGCGATATTTCTGGTTCAAAAAGTCATCAGTAACATCAGTATGCTGACAGGAATACTTTTCGAAGTAATTCACGGAAATTTCAGGGCACGGGTGACCCCCGCTGTGCGATGCCTGGAGGCCAAGCAGGCGCTTCCGCCACATTCCAAATAAGCGCAAACAGGTTGTCGCGCGAGCCCGACCTCCAGAGTTTTTTGCAAATCACTGTATCGTCAGCAACAGATAGTAAGTCGGAGACCCCGCAGCCCGCATTGTCGCTCCAAACCAATCAGCATGTTGCGGTAGGCTGCAAAATCAAGACTTCTTGCGCTTCGTGCTCACGCTCCTCCTCCTGGTTTCCGCCAGGGACTCTGCCCAGGATTACACCAACGGCGTGCTCATCCACGTTGAGACCGCCAGGCGCTCCGTGCGATCCAGGCTTCTCTGACGAGGCGTCTGGTTCCAGGACAGCAGCACGTCGTAGTCTGTCATGTTACCGGATCCTGCCACGCTTCCGACCCGGCGACCCTGTCGTCCTCCTTCCATTTCCATGGCATTTTCCGAGCGGAATGGTGAGAATCGGGGTAGCCGTTGCGGAAATAACGTCCCTGGTCTTACCGTAAACCCCCGGCCTTCTTTGCTGATCTGACGAATTTGTTTGCCGTCTTCTAGCCCGTGACGCCTACTTGGCCTTCTTTGGCATCCCCTGGCCTCCAGCTCAAAACACAATGTGTCTTCCTATCAACTTCACAAAATCCCCCCGCTTCTCCTCTCTTCTTCTCTCGTTCCCTCTCTGTGCCTTTTTGATTCCTCGGTTTATCCATGCCTACCGTACTACGTACCGCCACGCTCACTCTTGATTTTCTCGTGATCGGCGGAGGTGAGTCTGGCCATTTACGCCACCATCATACAGTTCTCCTACAGTCCGCGACTCCGCGCTCCGTTCGATCTGAGTTGCCACCCATTTGTTTCTCGGATGATCGTCCGAGTTGTGTGCGCGTATGGGTCCGAGTCCAGTCAATTGACTATCTTGCCTTACAGGAGTTGGTGGCCTCGCCGTTGCGTATGTTCTCTGCAAGGCTGGACATCGCGTCACGGTTTTGGAACGACGCGGTTTGGACGTCCCTGGCGGCGGGCACCGCGTTCCGCCGAACCTCAGCAAAATTCTACGACAATGGGTCGGTGAGGAAGAACTCATGAAGGTGTCCACGCGTTGTATTGGCACACCGTTCCACCATCGTAAGTCCTTCTTGCGTTTCTGCATCCTATTTTTGTTCCATATACAAAGAGATGCTCGGCGATACCTGCATGACCCCATCTCTCCTCCCACTGCTTGGGCCGCCCCCCATTGGCGTCTGCACTCTACCAGCGGTGCGGCTGCAATTCCTCGTACAGCCCATGGAGGGGGATTGCCTCGATACGTCGCGATGACTTGCCGTCTTGTGAACGAAGTGCGAAGATGCGATCGCCGTGGCTTTGCTCAGGTGCACAGCAGCCGTTGGGTGGAGGTTGAAGTCACCTTCGCCTTCTTCCGCGGCGTATCCTACGTCAAACTGCTTCCTGCAATAGAAGCATTGGGTTTTGCAACCTGATCGGCACCGCGGCGATGCTTCTCTGAACTTTCAACCTTCCTGGACGGGTGAATGATAGACCACAAGGGCCTCTGTAAATGTGCGCGGGCCCCCACTCAGAATTCGCAATGAGTCTGGGACAGCATGGGAAGTGTTGTGTAATGAACATCGTGGCAGAAGTACGGCGCTTTCATATGTCGTTTTTGGTCTGATTGTGTTGGGGCCACAGTAAGTTGTATTTCATTTGGATGAGAAGGTGGTACCAGCTTCCCACATTGCCGTCAGGAAGTATCACTCCCCGAGCGTACTTTCCGTCTACCTTGGTCAATGTGCCTTCATCGTTAGATATGAAGGTCGGCGTACATCCGTCTCTGTGTCCTTGCGATTGGGGGACCAACCACACCACGGACAAATGTTCTGTGAGCCGGCTCGCATGCTAGAGTTATCCGGCGCGCCCACTCGTTTTAGAGTTTACGGACCTACCCGCTTACATCCCGGCGTTTTGCTATGGGATTGCGATCAGGTTCCCATTCGATGGATCTCCGCGAAATTCTTCCATACACCTATGAACAGCGCTCCCCGGGGAATTTTTACGGTCTCTCGATAACCGGCTCATCTCGCTTTGATTCGGTCTATTTTTCCTGTTCATGATTGGGTATTAACCACGCTTCCATTGATAGTGCGGACGGGCGATCCGGTTGGCTACCTGCACTGGAAGCCTGCTGTAATGGCGGAGACTGGCGGAGACTTCCTCCTCATGCACGTAAGCCCCGAGATTCTTTTCTGTCTGTGTCAGCCTCCCTGACCGCGTCTTCCACCTAGCACGATGACATTATTCGGATGCTCTACAAGCTCGCGACGGAGGCTGGCGCCACGGTCCGCTTCAACACAGAAGTCACGTCAATACAGCAGGGTTCAGCGAGCATTCCGAACCCGAGCGTCACATTGGCGAACGGGGATGTCCTGACGGCTGACATCCTCATTGGGGCCGATGGCTACAAAAGCCAGGTACGCGACGTCGTCCTCGACGAGGAAGACAACGCTAGGCCGGCAGGAATGACGTTGTACACCGGGGTCGTCAACGCGGAGGACATGCTGAAGGATCCCGAGCTTCGACCATATGCTCTGTCTGACGAGGTGAGACAGGCGTGTCATGCTTCCTAGCGAACTGAGCCCAATTTGAAGCCGTCATAGTGGCCCATCTGGATGGGTCCTCACCGAAGTGTTTGTGGTAAGTGGTTTCGTATGCTCTACAATTTTGGTCGCATGCTTATCGGACGGGATTCTCAGGACATCCCGTGGTACGCATCGGCTCCCTTCACAAGTTTCCGATGGACTTTGACAGGCGATTTCCTCGTCATTGCATCCAGCGCGCCAAGAAAGAATATTTCTTTCACATCTATTCTTGGCATAATCTGGACGGGCTAGAGCAGAATGGGGAAGAGAGCTGGGACGAGCTGTTCCCCACCAGGAAGATCAACGTCGAAACCCACGGACCGAAGTGCGTGACTCGTCGTCTGATATCATCCCGACCGTTGCTTACGCCTAACGCATGTTTTTGCAAGCAGAGTGCAGAGACTGATCAAAATGGCCCCTCATCTCATACGCACAAGGTTCATGTCACGGAAGAATGGTATTGACAGCTGGGTCGACGATACGGGCCGTATTGTGCTGCTCGGTGACGCAGCTCACCCGTCCTTTGTAAGTCTCCTACTTCTAGACGCCTTCCGCCGCGTCGCTAACGAGAGGGCGCGCCCACCGATGACGTCACAGCCTGGCGGGTCCCACGGCGCAAGCATGGCCGTCGAAGACGCCGTGGTCCTCGGCTCGCTCTTCTCCCACCTGTGCATGCTAGACCAGATCCCGTCCTTCTTCAACGCGTACCAGGAGCTGCGCCAGCGGCGCTGTGACCTCGTGAAGCTCGCGGACATCGGGAACGCGCAGATGGTGTCAATGCCGGACGGCGCGCAGGCGGACGCGCGCGACGAGGACATGCGCCGCCGTAAGGACGAGTGGGACGAGGGCACGCTCAAGGCGCAGTTCGAGGAGATCGCCGAGATCTTCCTCTACGACGCAGGCGATGCGGCAGAGGAGTGGTGGGTGAACTGGGGCCGCTTCTCGCAGACGGCGCGCGAGCAGCCGAACGTCGTCGACTTCAACGGCTTCTCGAGCGTCATCGTGCATGACGACTGAGCTCCGCCCGGCGGCGCATGTGCTGCGCGCGCGGGGCGTCGCCCGACCACGCCCAATGCTCGCGGAGTCGAGGGCGGCCGCCTGGCCTTGCGCCGTGAGGTCACCGTTCGCCCTTCGTTTACGTATGTGCCTGGATGACCAGGGCATGCTCCCATCCTCTTTCTCCCGGGATGTTCTCCCTTCATGATCTCCGTCTGTTGCCCTTCGCGATCTGCTTGCTGTCCATTCTTTTCGGTCCTAAGCAACTAATCTTGCCACGCATACCACCTGCTTCCAATTTTGCTCCTTCACAGACCCACACATACGCATCCATTCTATGTCCAACAAGGTCCGATGCCACTGCTGTCGCTGTCAGGGTTTTATCATTCCTCTCGCTCGCTCGCCTCCGCACATCTGTCTCTTGGTTGTTCTCTAGCCTCTCCTTTGAAGTTTTAGTGCACCATTAATATTCCAATACCCCGCGCAGAGATGTTTTGTATGCTACTGTGTCGTGACACATTGTCCTGGCCTAATTTCTTCACATTCAGGGTAGCTCCAAGTCTGCGTGGCTGGTTCAACGTTATGACGACACAACTTCCTTTAGACTACCGCAGGTTTGTTCAGTAGGAATACGTCGGATTTGCTCTACAATTGGAATCAGTCAGAATCGGGGTATAATCGGGGCCATCACTGGACTGTGTGCGTTCTGCCGCGAGAGGAGCGTGGGCGGCTCGCGTTTGGTTGTGATACGACGGGTTCGAGCCCTAGGCCTTTCCTCTGTTCCTGTTCCTCCTCGACTATTGCAATGGGCTTTACACGACCACCCACAATCGTGTCGCTATTCGCGGTGAACCTTTCGGTATGTACTGTAATCATCGACATGTCCTGGATGGATTAAAGGCTTACTGCTAGCCTTCGGAAGACCTCTGATCGACGCTCCACACAAGCTTCTCAGAGGTTCTCGTCGCCGCGTCGCATTCCATCGAAATCACGCAGACAAAGTCCCTGTGCATGCGGCCGGGCAGCGGGATACGACGATAACATCTTGACAAAGGAACTGTGAAGTGAGACGGCATTCGATCCGAAGGAACCATCCCCAAGCCTTTCATTTGCTGGAGAATATGCCTGGACATGTCTCTGGGCGTCCTGGTGGCTTCTGGGGCTCTTCCTTCCACTCGTGC
Organism: Ganoderma multipileum BCRC 37180; assembly: GCA_000338015.2. Classification (NCBI taxonomy): domain Eukaryota; kingdom Fungi; phylum Basidiomycota; class Agaricomycetes; order Polyporales; family Polyporaceae; genus Ganoderma; species Ganoderma multipileum. Next base: position 13,543 of record BACB01005401.1, on the reverse strand, counting down.
TAGCCGACACAAGCGATGAGAAACAACAGGCTGCGTACGTGTGGCATCCGTAATGGCCGTCCTGTTCCTTCCCCGTGTTCCATCTCTATAATACGTGATGCCCTCATTCAATCGCTACACCCCCTTCTCACTCCCCGTTCGCCCGGTCGTTCGCATGCGCCCCCACCCCTTCCGTCTCATTCGCACATAAAGCTATCCCGCCTCGTTCGCCCCGTTTTCGTCTTTCGTCGCCGCCCCGAATGTCCGCCATACCCTCACCCGCCGAACTGTCCATCGACTTCATCATCGTTGGTGGAGGTGAGTGTCACTATATGCGCCCTTTTAGTGGCCGATCCTGCCCCTTGGAGATCGCTTTGCCTCCAGATTGACGATCGATTGGCGACGGCTCCATGTTTCGAGGTCTGACAACTGACACTGCTCTCGCTGTAGGAATTGGTGGCTTGGCAGTGGCATACGTCCTCAGCAAGGCAGGACACCGAGTCAAAGTACTCGAGAAGAATGACCTCAGTATTCCAGGCGGCGGGCACCGCGTCACTCCTAATTTCAGCAAAATCCTCCGGCAATGGATCGGCGAGGAGGAGCTAAAGAGGATATCCGTACGATGCATAGGATCCCCATCCTTCAATTGTGAGTTCATCCACTTGGCTTTCATTCTTGCTGTCTATGATCTTTATATTCCTACAACAGTGCGGAATGGCGAGACTGTTGGCTACCTGGCCTGGCAGCCAGCTGTGCTGGCCGAGACTGGCGGCGACTTCGTCCTAATGCATGTGAGTCGCTCTTCCAAATTCACGCGGATACAGTCATCGATGAACTGGTTATCAGCATAAAGACATCATCGACGTATTGTACAAGCTTGCGACGGAGGCAGGCGCAACGGTCGAGTTCCACAAAGAGGTCACCTCTGTGCAACCAGGGACAGAAGAGGACGACAAACCCAGCGTGACCCTCGCGAGCGGAGAAGTACTCACAGCGGATATCATCGTCGGCGCGGACGGATGCAAAAGCTTGGTGCGAGAAGTTGTTCTTGAAGCAGAAGATTCCGCGGAGCCTGGTGGCATGACACTGTATTCGGGGGTTATCGACGCGGAAGACATGCTCCACGATCCCGACCTAAAACCATTCATTTTATCTGACGAGGTAAGTCTTGGTGGACCTGGTGTGCTCGGTGCATGAGGTCCTCAAAGACGCTATAGTGGGCGATAGGTATGGGACCTGGTCGCAGCATGTGCGGTACGTGTTTCGTCGTTCTCTTTCCTGTATACAGCTATTGATGGTGCTACGGGTATGTTCTTAGGACACCCAGTGGTAGGCACCTCCCACCGCGTACGTTCTTTTGTGCTCTCCACTAACGTAGTGGATGCTTATCGCCTTCAGACATCCAAAAAGCAGTATGCCTTCCACATCTACTCTTGGAACAACTTGGACGGGCTCCCTCAAGGCGGAGAGGAGACTTGGGAGGAACTTTACCCTACGGAAAACTTGAACATTCTCGCCTATGGTCCGGCGTATGTGTATCCCTAACTCATCCGTCTCGGTGGGCGAACTAACGGGTACCTGATGATAGAGTACAAAAGGCCATCAAGTTGACGACGAACCTGGTCCGTACTCAATGGAAAGTCCGTAAGAACGTCGATGAATGGGTCGACGCTACGGAGCGGATCGTTCTACTCGGCGACGCTGCCCATCCATCCTTCGTGAGCACCCTATTTCGCATCCACTCCCTTCGCAACATTCTAAGGACGTAACGATACCAGCCCGGGGGGACCCATGGGCCAAGCATGGCCGTCGAAGACGCTGTGGTCTTCGGCTCATTATTCTCTCACCTCAGCATGATGGAGCAGATCCCCTCCTTCCTCGGCGCCTACCAGGAGCTGCGCCAGCGCCGGTGCGAGCTCGTCAAGGGCGCCGACGTCGCAAACGCGCGCATGGTGACGCTCCAGGACGGGCCCGACGCGGCGAAGCGAGACTCGGACATGCGCGCGAAGAACGACGACTGGGGCGACGAGGGTGCGCTCAAGGCGCAGTTCGAGGAGATCGCAGAGATCTTCGTGTACGACGCGGGCGATGCGGCAGAGGAGTGGTGGGTCAACTGGGGCCGCTTCAGCGCGACAGCGCGCGAGCAGCCGAGCATGATGAACTTCTTGTCTGGCATCACCATGCTCTCTGCGTGAGCGCGCTCGCCGCTAGTGCGTGCCGGCGTTCCTGCGTGGTGCGGGGGCTCTCACGTCCGCCGCTACGCTGATGACTTCTATCTTTTTTGCCTGCTTGCTTCTCCCGTCGACGGTCGGACTTCCAGTATATTCGGGGGTTCTTCCCTCCCGTCCTTGTCTCACCCTTACCACGCATCACGACCCCCTGCACGACCATTATCCATATTGTACCGCGCATGTTCATAGACCCAGTCTCCCACTGTTCGCTGTCTCCCATCAGGTTCCTTTGCTGTGCTCACGCTTTGCCATGCACTGTTGACGTCTAACTTGCTCATGTCCCCCTACGCATTCGTGCACGCATGTCGATCCGTCTGCATGTACTTATCTATCTGCTGAAGCCGCTATGACGGCGCTGTAATCGCGTTGCTGGAGCATGCTGATTTCAATACCTTGTAATTGTACGCGGACATGATTTTGCGGCGGGCAATACAAATGTCACCAAACGCAAGCATTTCGCTTGCGATTTCGAACCCTCCCCCAACCCCGATAGCTTGGGATAGGTGGTCTCGTACCCACCCGTCTTAACTCGCACCCCAGTCTTTTCTGCGGTGGTGGGGTGCGAGTTAAGACGGGTGGGTACGAGACCAGGGATAGGATCCATCCGGCATCCAGGTTCCGACTTTCTGGTCCTGGGACCGTACCAACCAGGTCCCGATCGTGAGGGCGCCCATGTATTGTACCCGACTCGCGAGTTAGTAAGTAGATAAAGCCGCAGAAGACAGCTAAACGGCATTCGATCTCCTCGTGATGTTCCGAGACATTGTACAATGCAATTTGTATGCTTCCTACCTACAAATCCATCAGTGTTTTTTTCCCACTCAAATATTAGTTCGGTCTCAAGGGTACCCAACCACGTTTTCCTTTAGAGCCGGTTCCAGACTGTCCGCTTTAACTCCAGTACCCTGCCCGTGCGTGTACGTCCACTGGCACCGCTCATCATGTACGCCACGATGAAGGAACAGCCGCAGGGATCCTACGGGGCCGCAGACCACTACCGCACGTCGTGGTTCCTAGGTTGGGGGTCGCTTACATTCGAATTCGACCGTGTCGCGTAAGTAGCCGCATCCGCGTACGTGACGTAGACGAAGGCTGGCAGACAAACGACCATGCCACATATTCGGAGGGTTCGCCTACGTGACATAGTGACTGGTCGTCAAGTTCATTGACCGCCCAATGCATCAGCAAAAGTGCAAAAGTATCCTGCCGGATTGCATGAGAAGGCAAACCTCACAACCCAGCGCATTATCCGAAGTGTCTTGTATTGGCAGGCAAACGTGAAGAGGACCATGCCATACCACGAAATCTCGTGCAATCTCTGCAAAATATTGCAAGGATTGCGAGGATTGCGCGGATTGCAAGGATTGCACTGCCATGCAATCCGTCACATTCCCAGGCATTAATGCCTACTTCAGGCAATACCTGCATTTCTGCCAGATACTTTTGCACTTTCGCTGATGCATACCGACATTGGAAGGGAGAACATCCTCGCTCCAAGGGACGAGAATCGTCACTTACCCATAAAACTTTTGGCTTTGGATATCGGGAGTGGGAGGTACGGTCGGCTGTCTCGTCGACTTGGCCCTCGATCCTGTCCGTTTGGTGCTGCAGGGAAGATGGTCCGACAGTCGACTACTCCAGCTCACGATTCCGTCATGTGCGGGAAGCTTCAGATGGATTCTCGGTAGCAATAGACAAATATCTACTGTAGTAGTGACCATACTGCGAGCCCTCTCATGAGCGTATAGAGCCTTCATGAATACGACGACTTTAGAGATTCTGAATACTGAGAGAGCGCACATACACGAAGGCTCCCCACAAACTGATTATCACAGCCACTCCCACCACCTGACAGTCAGACCAGCGTAGTCGGAGCAAGCTGCGTTCCATGTTGGCACATATCTACATACTTGGTGCAAGACGGTACGGTGGCGCCATGTCCCCATTCCTGGAGCACGACGATAGATCCCAGCGAGCCAACGACCAATACAAATACAACTCCTACCGAGCACAAAACAATTCGTTTACATTCTACTCTGCTTTCCGAATTCCAGAGGCCTGATAAATAGGTGCCGTAACCGTGACACCAGGCCTCCAGCATTCAGCCTCCTTGTGCTGCTCCGAACGTCCTACGAAGGCCACCGCCCGTTTCTAGAGTCTCCGCTTCCACACTGTCCGTGTACGTCCGCCGTTCATGACAGTACGCACACACTCAGTGGTGGAACAGCCGTAACGAAGTGTGCGCGAACACGATCCCGTGCTCGTCTGCGGCCTTCACGCACTCTTCGTCCATGACGCTCCCGCTCGGCGCCGCGAGGTACCTCACCCCGCTGCGCCTCGCGCGGTGCACGTTGTCTGGGAACGGGAAGAATGCATCGCTCGAGCATGCAACCCCGTCGAGCTGCGCCGCGTGCGTGCGGCGCTCGTCCTCGGTGAGCGGCGCGGGCACCTCCTCGAAGAGCGCCTCCCACTGTGCCTTCTCCGCGCCCTCAAGCGGCTCGCCCGCGACGAAGAGGTCGATCGCGTTCGCCTTCTCGGGGCGCTTGACGCCCTTCTTGAACGGAAGCGCAAGCACGCGCGGGTGGTGTCGGAGCCACCAGAGGTCCGCCTTGGTGCCTGCGAGGCGCGTACAATGGATTCGCGATTGCTGGCCCGCACCGATGCCGACGAGCGCGCCGCGGTAGGCGTACGCGACGCTGTTCGACTGGGTGTACTTCAGCGCGAGGGTGGCCACGATGAGGTCCGTGAGCGCCTGGTTCGTCAACTGGGACGCGGCATGACAACGCGACGGCATGAGCAAACATCGAAATACAACAGTCAGTCTGGGTGTAGAAAGGCGCCGCATAGGGGAGACTCAGCCGCCACACCTCTTTGTTCTTGGTCACGATGTTGGTAAAGAGATTAGCGTCGATCTTCGCGTCGTTGCGGCGCTGCTGGAGGGACACGCCGTACACCTGGCGGGTCTCAACGTCCGCAGGCTTGTACGTGGGATCGATCTAAGCAAAGGAGCCTCAATAAGCGATGGGTCCGACAAGTGGATCTGACGGAGGGTTCCAACCTGGAGCACACAGTACTTTCCGCCCTTCTTTTTCGCAAGGACCTCGAGTGCCTCATTAGAGTAGCCAGGCGCGATGATACCGTCGGATACCTCGCGCGAGATGATCCGCGCGGTAGCGAGGTCGCAGGGGGCAGATAGGGCGATGAAGTCCCCGAACGAGGACATGCGGTCGGCACCTTCACTGCAACGTCAGCATAACTCCACCTAGAACGTGGCCCGTGGCCTACCTCGAGCGCGGGCGTACGCGCACGCGAGGGGTGTGAGAGACTCCTTTAGATCATCGACACCGTAAACCTTCTTCTCGACGTCGTTGAGCTCAACTCCGACAGCTGCACCCGCTGGAGAGACGTGCTTGAACGATGCAGCTGCGGGGAGGTTCAAAGCCTCCGAGAGTTCCTTGACGAGGGCGTATGAGTTGAGCGCGTCCAGGAGGTTAATGTATCCGGGGGAACCGCAGAGTGCTGTATGCGCATGTTAGAGCAAAAAAACACGAGCCAGTGACATGTGTATGCCCACCCTTGAACGGCAGCGCGCCAGACGTAACAAAAGCTTGAGCCGGCTTCTGATGTGGGTTCGCACCGTAGCGCAGAGCCATCCTTTGCACTGACCCAGCCAGCTTATCCGCCGGCAGGTCACTCGACGCGTACTGCTCCCTGAAGTACCCGCTGATGGCCTCGTCGTACGCCGCAGTCTGCTCAAACGCCTTGAGCGCGAGCTTGCTCCGGGTTGCCTGGCCTACATCGCCGTTGCCCGCCTTCCATGCAGCGAGAAACTCTGCGTAGTCGGATGGGTCGGAGAGGATCGACACACGTTCGTGGTTCTTCGCCGCGGCGCGGAGGAGAGTAACGCCACCAATGTCGATCTCTTCGACTGCGTCGGCAAGCGAGCAGCCAGGCTTGGCGATGGTGTCCGTGAACGGGTATAGGTTGCAGACGACGATGGAGATTGGGGAGATTTGCTGGGCTTTGAGGTCGGCCTCATCCGAGGGGATGGCCCGAGCGAGGATACCTGGAGTTCATGTTAACGGGGGAACCTAAGAATACGCGTGCAAGTACGTGGTATCGAGCAGCCGCGCTAACTGGGGAAAGGATCCAAGCGAACTGACCTCCGTGTACAGCGGGATGCAGCGTCTTCACCCTTCCTCCAAGCATCTCCGGGGCCTTGGTGATATCCGCAACATCCCTGCAATCGTCCTTCGTATGCGCGTCCCGGGTTCCTTGAAGTAACGATGTACTCACTCGATAGGTATACCAGCCTCGCGAATTTTCTTGGCCGTACCGCCAGATCCGAGAAGGCGGACACCCACGCCGTGCAGCCCATTGGCGAGGTCAAGGAGATTGGTCTTGTCGTAGACCGACAGCAAAGCTTTGAAACGTCAGCACACTATCATGAATTTAGCACATGAGACTGTGAACACACCAATTGGGGTAGACATAACGATGGAGGTGAAAACCGATGGGTCCGTTGCGAGAGGGAGCTGTAGAACTCAAATTCGCCATTCCGTCGATCGCCGCGATCGAAGATCACACTGCGATAGGACGGGTGGCCCCGCTCGCCAACCTAAACCTGAGAATAACTTGCAAGGGCTCATCTTGCTGCCTGCATTCGAGCCGCGGAGGGTATTCGAAAGGACGTAGCGATAGTGTTCATGTTTCCGTCGACGAAGTGGGAGCTTATAGAGAAGTGTACGCGCGATTCGGCAAGAGCTTCGCGCCAGAAACGCGCGGCTCTTAGTCAGCAAGGGTAGGCGCGCGAGGTGGCGGGATCTGATTCTGAGCACCTTGCTCGCTGGCCACTGCAATCCTGGACCTCCCCAGGGCGATACTCTCATTCAGAAAACACACACCTCTGTATCCTGGAGACAATTAATCTGCAATCATGTCTTCGCTGCGTCAGGCGTCCCGCGTCTTCCAGCAACCTGTCCTGGCTTCCTCCCGACCATCTTCCTTGGTCAACCGTTTCCACAATCTCGCGCCATGCAATCTACACAGAAATGCTCGGACATTTTCCACTTCACTACGTCGGGCCCAGGATAACACTTCCCCTTCCACACCTCGCGCGGTAGATTCAACTTCTGGGGCCGCTTCCGAAGGCTCTGCGTCCTCGCCTCAACCCCAAACCCATATTACACTTGAGCCACCCGAACCCAAACTGTCATTGACATTTACATGCACAGTGGAAGGTTGTGGGCACCGCTCAACGCACCAGTTCACCAAGCGGAGTTACACGCAGGGGATCGTCCTCGTGCAGTGCCCGGGGTGTAAAAATCGGTGAGTCGTTACATCCTATTATGCTTCTGTTTATCTTGTTGACAGTCAAATGGCAAGACATCTAATTGCGGACCACCTGGGGTGGTTCAAGGAGAGCACAGAAGACGGGAAGCTAAGGACGGTAGAGGACTTGCTTCGGGCTAAGGGTGAGAAGGTCCGCAAGGGTCGAATAGATGCCGGTGGTGTTGTTGAGTATGCTCCAGAATAGACGGGGATGGTTGAGGCCGCTTTACCCCACTCATATACCATCACATGCTCTGAGAGAACGGTGTGTGAAGCAAGTACGTATTAGTGGGCTGTGTATGGATACAGTGTGCAACATGGATGAACCTGGCATGCAGCGATATGCGCGCATAGGATGCAGAACATGCCTCTGACATTGAAGTAGGGAAAGTGTAACTCTAGTTTCATGCCTCTTCCTTCTGGGCCTCCTCGGGTGGTATGACGTTGTTCTTGACAAGGAGTTCATCGAGTTCTCCAGATTGGTGCACTAGGATTATAATCATCGTCAAGTTACACCGCGCTCATGACACAGAAGTGGGTACGCACTGTTCAGAAGAATATCGCAGCCACCGACAAACTCGCCGTTCACGTACAACTGAGGTATTGTCGGCCAATCACTGCATTCCCATAACGTACATCAGCATGCCGCCCATGCCCTGCTAAAGCACAACTGCAAACGTGGACGCACGAGAACTCCTTGATGCTCGACCTCAACTCGCTGTCCTCCAGCACGTCGAACGTCTTCATCTTCTCCGCAGGGACCCCATGGATATCCAGCACCTGCACCGCGGCTCTCGAGAACCCACATTGCGGCGCCTCTGGGGTGCCCTTCATGAACAGCACAACGGGAGTAGACTCGACTGCCTTCTGGATCTTCGCACGCACTTCCTGGCTGAGACACCGCCGCGCGAAAGAAAGTGAAGGAGAGGAGAGCGCGACCGCTGGCACGCGAGCTGGCGCGCGGAGGGCGGTGAACTGTAAACCAGTTAGTCGGTATTCTAGACCACCAACAACGTCTACAGAAACGTACGGAAGTGCGAAGTGCTGTCCTGAACATGGCGGTGGTAGCGGTGAGAGCACAACAAGTGGACTTCAGTGGATTGTCGCACCAGTAAATGCTGAGTGAGAACCTCCAGATGACGTCGGGTTAAGGTTGATCGCCCGTTAGGTTAGGGTCTGGAAGCGGACACGTGCTCGCCGCGCTTTGAGTCTCCGACACTGAGGCGCGTCTCATTTACCTTCGGCCACCACCACGCGTCTTCACGTCGTCCTCTGCCTTGTCACCGGCCTACACGCACACATATCGGGACACATATAAGAAGTCCTGCGCATGGAGAGCCGGCTGAGTAAAGCGGATAAGGCTGCAAAACTCGCAGAGCTCAAACGCATTAGAGAAGGTGGCAAACGCGACTATAAGGTACGCTCATGCAGGTTGACACGCGTCTGCTTCACTCCTTGACGCGTCTTAGGTCGAAGAAGATGATCGGATATACGATGAAGTGACAGAAAACCAATACAAGTCGATCGTCAAGGGCCGGCTCGCCCAAGATGACTTTGTGGTGGACGATGGCTTCAGCGGGTATGTGGACACCGGCGTGGACGATTTCGAGGAGGCGGAGGACGTGGAGGAGGACGAGGAAGACCGTCCAAAGAGCAAATGTGCGTATTCCTACGTCATGCATACTCCATCCGCACCTGAGATGCGTCGATCTACAGCGAAGAAGGCAAAGCCGGACCCGAAGGGCAAGGGCAAGGCGAAAGCCAAGCTAAAGCCCCCTCCTCCTGAAGTTACACCCTCCTTCAGTGCATACCGTCCAGCTGTATCCGAGGCGAAAGAGTCGGACTTCATGGCGAGCCTTCTCGGAGGTATGGACTCCATCGCCGCGAAACCCACAGCAAAGTCGCGAAAGCGTAAGCCAGAACCCGAGCCCGCGTACGACGGCGGTTCCCCCCCCAATCCTTATACCACTATGCGGCACCCGCGATCGAATGGCTCCAGTTATGGTTACGCGAGCTCCGATCCAGACCTGCCTTCGGATCCGTACTTTGACGATAACATCGGCGCGTCCAGCGGGGACGACATGATGAGCCCGAGGAAGAAGCCCAAGACGGAGACCCCGGGAATCACGCCTGCAATCGACCGCATCGCAAAGCTTGAGGTCCAGAGCGGGAGCGAGGCGGAGTCATTTGACGACATCGACATGGACGCGTTCATGGATATCGACGATGACGACTTTGACGCGAAACCCGTGCCGAAAGTGAAGATGGAAGTCGACTCAGAGGCGAGACCTCTCAAGTCTATCAATGGGAACGCTGAAAAGCCCGATATGAAGAAGAAACTCGACGACAACCCTTCCTGGCTTTCTGTCTACGACTCGCTTACTGTGGCTACCGACGAGTCTTTCGGCCCAGCTGCCTCCACTATCGCAGCCAACCGCACACCCGCACTCTCCAACATTTCTGTGCTCGAAGAGGATGGTTCGCTGCGGTTCTACTGGCTCGACTACCTGGAGCACGAGGGCAAGCTCTATTTCATCGGCAAGGCGCAGGATAAGAAGACGAAGACGTGGGTCTCGATTTGCGTTACCATCGAAAACCTTGAGCGGAACCTCTTCGTCCTCCCGCGCGAGCGCCAGATGGAGGAGGACGAGTACACGGGCGAGATGTGCGAGACGGACGTCGTGCCGTCGCTGGCGGACATCTACTCGGACTTCGACAAGCTGCGCAAGAAGGCAAGGATCACCCAGTTCAAGGCGAAGTTTGTAAAGCGCAAGTACGCTTTCGGGGAGAAGGACGTGCCGAGGGAAGAGAGGGAGTGGCTGAAGGTGGTTTACCCTTTCAGCGGTACGTGTTGATGCGGCCCGGCTTTGCAGACCTAGCTTATCATGGAGTAGAGCCACAACTCCCGAATAACGCGTCGAGTCCGAACTTCTCGCGTATATTTGGTACGAACACGAGCGCGTTCGAGCTGCTAGTGTTGAAGCGGAAGATTATGGGTCCATGTTGGCTGCAAATCAAGCACCCAGAGATCGACAACAAAGGTGTAAGTATTGTTCATTCCTCCCGGCATGACTTGGTTGCTTAAACTATATGTGCAGGTTTCGTGGTGCAAAGTCGAGGCGACCGTCTCTAACCCAAAGGACATTAACCCGTTCGCTGAAACCGACGAAGACGCACCGAAGGACACGCCGCCCCTTACAGTGGTATCTCTGAGCCTACGGACCATCGTCAATCACCGCGAAAACATTCGCGAGATCGTTTGCGCGACCTCACGGACATGGACTAACAGTGAGTCGAGTTCGATAAGAGATCCCCATGTCCACGCTTACACTTTTGGCAGTGAACATCGATGACCCCACACCACCCGAGTCGCTTCCATGTACCGTGCGGACGTTCGTCAGGCCGTTGGATCGTTTCCCACCGAACTTCGAGGCTCGTGCCACTCACAATGGCAAAGGTGTAATCTCCACGATGAAGAACGAGCGCATGCTCCTCAACAACCTTCTTGGTATGTCCTGTGCATTATCTCTGTGTGCTCGGCTCAGTACTCAGCTTCTCTCAGTGACGTTGCACAAGGCTGACCCTGACGTGATCGTTGGCCACGAATTCCTCGGAGTATCACTGGACGTTCTCCTGCATCGAATGCGAGAGCTGAAGGCGGACCACTGGTCTCGCATCGGGCGCTTCCGACGATCGAAGTGGCCGAACATTGGCCGTCAGGGTACCAACCTTCGTTTCCTGAGCGGACGACTGCTGTGCGATCTCGCTAGCGATGGTGCCAAGGTTTCCCGTTCTAGACATCTATCAGAGGAACAATTCAGTTGACCAATGCCACCACAGGGTATGATCACTTCGACGACGTGGTCTCTGACTGAGATGTGCAAGACGCACCTCAAGAGCGAGCGACAGGAGATCGACTTCGACGATACCGCCAACTACTTCGACGGCAGCGTGAGCTCACCAGAGAACCTCCTGAACTTCGTCCGTCACTGCGAGCTGGACGCCCATTACCAGATGGCATTGGGACATAAAGTCCAGCTTCTGCCTCTGACGCGGCAGCTGACGAACCTAGCCGGAAACTCATGGTAGCTGAAGCCCAACTTTCGTACTCTTGTATGCGCTGATCTACTCTTTTTGCAGGAACAAAACCCTCAACGGTGGTCGCGCCGAGCGGAACGAATACATTCTCCTCCACGAGTTCCACCGCCTCAAGTACATCTGCCCCGACAAGCTTTACGGAAAGAAAGCCGCAACGGCGATCAAAGCGGAGAAGGAGGACCACGAAGACGGCGAGGGCGCCAAGACGACGAAGGGGAAGAAGGACAAGTACAAGGGTGGTCTCGTATTCGACCCGAAGCGTGGCCTGTGGGACAAGCACATCCTAGTCATGGACTTCAATTCGCTGTACCCGAGTATCATTCAGGAGTACAACATCGACTTTACGACGGTCGAGCCCGTTGAGGACGAGGTGAACTTTTCTTAGCATTGGTGCTGTTGGTCCATGTGAAAACCAACCTACGTACAGGAGGGCGAAGAGAAGATTCCGGAACCGCCAAGCTCGCAGGTCGCGCAGGGAGTCCTGCCACGTCTCATCGCTACGCTCGTTAGTCGCCGTCGAGCAGTGAAAGCGCTCATGAAGGATAAGAAAGCGACCCAAGCTCAGCTGCTTCAGGTATGGCTAACAACTGGCCTTTCTTTCAACTGCCCTGACACCGTTGTGGCGTAGTGGGACATCAAGCAGATGGCTTTGAAGTTGACGGCCAACAGTATGTACGGCTGTCTCGGTTTCGAGTACTCTCGGTTCTATGCTCGTCCTCTCGCCGCCTTGACGACTTTTAAGGGTCGTGAGATCTTGACTCACACCAGGGAGCTCGCTGAGAGCATGCAACTTGATGTGCGCCTGCCTCCTTTTCATATGTCCACTTGCATTTGCTGAGGAGGGTACAGGTCGTTTACGGAGATACCGACTCCGTCTTCGTAAACTCGAACGTGACGGACTTGGCTGAGGCCCTCAAAATCTCAGCAGAGTTCAAGAAAGCCGTGAACGACCGGTACAAGTTGCTCGAGATCGACCTCGACGGTATCTTCAAGCGTCTACTACTCTTGCAGAAGAAGAAATATGCCGCACTCAAAGTCGAGGACAGCACCCGCACGTCAACAGAGATCAAGGGTTTGGACATGAAGCGTCGTGAATACTGCGCCCTTTCCAAGACGGTGTCTGGGTACGTAAAACGATACGTGAGGCGTCGAACGTAAACTGAAGAATTCTCCAGCTACGTCTTGGATCAGATCCTCTCTGGCGAAGCCACGGAGACCGTCGTGGAGAACATTCACGAGTACCTCACGACCATTGGACAGCAGGTCCGTGCTGGCAAGATCAAGCTTGATGAGTTCATCATCCACAAGGTAAGCCTTGGTTCGTTCCCCAGCACCGACAAATCTCATGACCTTTCGTAGCGTTTGGGCAAGAACCCTGAGGACTACCCCGATGCGAAGAGCCAGCCCCACGTCCAAGTTGCCTTGCGTACCAAGGCGAAGGGAGGCACCGCACGTGCTGGAGATGTCATCCCCTATATCTTCTGTGTCGGCGAGGGTGGAGAGACTGCGAAGACCGCCCAGGCCGATCGCGCCAGGTCCCCTGAAGAAATTCGTCGGGAAGGCGACAAGTACAAGATCGGTGAGTAACACCTGACAGTACAGCGTTGGCACAGGTTAACGGGTCCGACAGATTACGAGCACTACCTCTCCCAACAAGTTCTCCCTCCCATCGAACGTCTGTGCGAGCCGATAGAGGGCACGGACCGTGCGCGATTGGCAGAATGCCTGGGCCTGGACCCAAACCGCTACCGCACCGTCGTCGTTGGGGAGTCGGAAGAGAGGTCCTTTGGGACGCTCGATTCGCTCATGTCTGACTCGCAGCGGTTCAAGGACGCAGACCCCTTCAACGTCCGCTGCCGTTCATGCCAGAATTTCGCCCCGTTCGTGTCCGTTGCTGACCGTCA
>BACB01005400.1:0-38249 GCA_000338015.2 Ganoderma multipileum BCRC 37180 | reverse complement strand
GCTCGTAAACGATTCTGCCGTCTCCCACTTTCAAGCTCCTCCCGCCCCACTGTTCTCGGCAGGTCTCGGCAATAAAAGCCCTGCATAACATTATTGAATGGACCTTATGATATCCATTGCAAGCAACCTTTCGACAGTCGAGGTAAGCATTGCGTTCAAGTTGTCCGACACTGTCCGACCCCTGCTTCTAGTCTCGATCTCATGATCCCCATACGTTGCGCTTTGACATGAGACATTTCGCAGCCACGCCCGCGCTCAACATCATGAGTTGCTGGAGTCATATATTGCTGAATCAGCGTGTTGTTTCGGAAAACCCACGGAGTCCGACGGCCAATTCAACGCTATGTTTTCTGTTCAGTCCTTCATCCAACCTCACTGATAGTGCGCATACATGAGGATCTATATGACGAGGGTCGCTTACAGCGAAGTCGACTCCAATACTGTCGACTCTGGGCAATTGTGGGCGGAATGAAGGATGATGAAATGCTGATGGACATGGGATGCTCTCTTTACTCGGCCCGGCAAGGGCGCCGACGCCAATGCAATCATCTTATTGGTTGGATGCCGAGAGCCAGTTACCATTCATCCGCAGGTTTGCTCGCCTTGCTTTCCCATAAAACGGGCCCACGGGCTTCGACTGATGCCTCCTGTTCCTTCGCAGTCACCCTCGCGTCCGTCTCCGTTCTCCTCCCCTTGTCGAGGATGGCCACAAACCGGGCGACTGACGAAGAACCCGTACCCGACAATGTCGCGACCAAGGCCTTCACGAGCGCTACCGTCCAAGAGGCGGTGGCCCACGCGCGTATTTCCCATGAGGCCGAGGACGTCGAAAAGCAAGATGACGAGAAGACCCATGAAAAGTCGCTCGACACTTTGAATGAGATCGTATATGTATGTGATCATGCTTCTGCATTTATTCTTTACTGAGTATGTCCACATTCTTCTCGATAGGTGGACTTCGAGGAGGGCGATCCACGGGACCCCGCGAACTTCACGCATGCCCGAAAATGGGCGATCACGGTCACTGCTTCCTTCTTCTCCCTCATAACAGGTCCGATTCTCCATTCATTCGTCGGTGCCCTTACTGACGACATTCTACAGCATCCTCTTCTGGCGCGTACGCCCTTGGGTTTCCTTCTATGACTCGAGATCTCCATGCGACTCGCTTCCAGGGGACCATTGGCATATCCACATACACCCTCGGCTTCGCCCTCGTCCCGCTCGTCACGACTTCCTTCAGCGAGGAATTCGGGCGACAACCGCTGTATATCGTCAGCGCGATTGGGTGCCTCCTCATGCACATAATGGCGGCGCTGTGGGTGCGGCATCTACTTCCATGAGCAACGGTCTAACGCAACGCATTGCAGCGCGCAAAATATACAGGCAGTGATTGTTGCTCGATTCCTCGCGGGCGCCTTTGGCTCCACCTCCTCGGCCATGGTCGGAGGCTCAATCGCCGACATTTGGCTCCCCTATGAGTAAGCACAGCATCCCCACACGGCCGACGTTCGCGCTAATGACCCCACCTATGTGTAGGCGCGGACTCCCAATGTCTGTATTCGCAGTGATGGTGCTCGCCGGACCCGGCATAGGCTGTCTCGCCGCTGGCTGGATCGAGCAGAACCCTCGTCTCGAGTGGCGTTGGATCCAGTGGATTCACGTAATGTGCGCCTCCATTGCTGTTTTTTCTCACCGCGCACGACGATCGCCCTGACTTGAAACCACCGCCTACTTCTACTCTGCCGCATACCCCAGCTTGCTTGGCGTGCTCATCATCGCTATGCCGATCTGCATGCGAGAGACGCGGGTGTCGGTCCTGCTCACGCGGCTGGCCAAGAAGATGCGCAAGGAAACGGGGAACAGCCAGTACCGTGCGCGGGTGGAGGTCGAACGCGCAAGTCTGCGCACGCTGATTTACATCTCGTGCACCCGCCCGATTTGTGAGTGTGACGTCGTGAACTTATCCAATGTATGCTAACAGTGTGCAGACCTGCTGTTCACAGAACCGGTGGTCGCCTCCTTTAGCGTGCGACAGTTCATGCTCCCCTCCAGCCTCCAGGCTCATGATGCGGTTAGCTTTGGGTAGGATTCGCGTGGGGCATTCTCTACGCTCTCATTGAGTGAGTGTACCATCCTATCATGTCCGTTGTCGATATTCACAACCACGTAGGTCTGTCGGCCCAGCGTTCAGCACCATCCACCACTTCAACACTGGGCAGACCGGGACAGTGTTCGTGGCCATGATGTAAATATTCTTTCAGTTTGGTTTATTACACCCCCGTGACTAACATCTCGGTCTCTTTTTTAGTGTTGGGTGCATCGCTGGGGAGTCTATACAGCTATACCAGGAAAAGCTTTACGCGTAAGGACTGCACAGTGACACTCGTATCCGTGTGCGACCCGTTATAACCCTTCCGTCCAGAAAATACCACTCCAAGAAAGGGCCAGAAGCACGTCTCTTCAGCGCGTGTCTTGCGGCATTACTCTTCCCAGCAGGGATGTTCATCTATGCTTGGACGACGTCTCCATCAATACCTTGGATTGGTATGGTTATTGGAATCTTTGTGAGCGTTCTTCCTCCCGAGTTACATTATGTCGTGCGTCTGACCTTTTTGCAGGTGATCATGACGGCTCTGTTCATCCTCTACGTCGCGGTGTTCACTTACCTTGCCGATTGGTACGTCGCTGGCACTCGTTTATGGCACATTCGTAGCTGAATGATTTGGCTAATGCTGCCTTGCAGTTACGGTATCTTCGCATCCTCCGCACTAGCCGGACAGAGTTTATCTCGTAAATGCTTCTTATTCGTCCATCTAGGGCACAGAACCCTTAGACTGACCATAACCCGTATGTAGGTAACATCATGGGAACGGCGTTCCCACTGTTTACGCAGCAGATGTATGACCACCTCACATACCACTGGGGCACATCGCTCTTTGGCTTCGTCGCGGTCGTCATGATTCCTATCCCCTTCGTGCGTCATATATCCTGCCCAGATCTTGACGTGTTGCCCACGTGTTTGCATTATAGGTGTTGTTCTGGAAAGGGCCATCCATCCGCGCTCACAGCAAGTTTGCCTCGCAAGTCATCCACAAACAATAACCGATGCATCGATATGTTACATGCACCCTAGTGCCCCGCTTGCATCTGCTTGATCTCGTTGCACACACGCATCGACACTATTCCGGGTGCGATATTCAACAATGCCATATCACTTCAGTAGTTATCTGGCCAGTACTCATAATGTGACACTCGCACGCTGACTTTGCTAAGGGCTCGTTTACATTATACACCGTACATACCTGCATCTATTACATAGATTTCATCGACACAATGGTTGTAATGGCACACATTCCTTCCGATCTCCCCAACCCTTCCCCCCTTCAAAGCCCCTGCCCGGTGAGCAACTCCAACGCCTCCAGATACCGCTTCCTCGTCCCCTCAACGACGCCCTCCGTCATCACCCACCCCTCGCCCTCCTTCCCCTCCGGCCCGCTCTCGAGTCCCTTCCGGAAACCCGTCCTCGTCAACCAGTCGCGCAAGTACTGCTTGTCGAAACTCGGCTGTCCCCCGCCCGGTTTATACGTGTCGGCCGGCCAGTAGCGCGACGAGTCGGGTGTCAGGGCCTCGTCAATCAGGATCAGTTCCTCCCCTGCGCCGGAGGACGATGAGATGAGCCCGAACTCGAACTTGGTGTCAGCGAGGATGAGGCCCTTGGTTAAAGCGTAGTCCGCCGCCTCTTTGTACAGCTGGAGTGCGGCCTTCTCGACCTTAGCGCAGAGCTCTGCGCCGATGATGGACGCGGCTGAAAATAATTCGAGTGTCAGTCCGACGTGCCATACGACAACAGATTCACAAGAAAGTATGCACCTTTTTCTGGGGAGATGTTCTCATCGTGTTCGCCCTGCTCGGCCTTAGTTGATGGCGTAAAAACCGGTTCTGGGAGCTTTTGCGACTCCACAAGTCCTGCCGGCAGGGGGATTCCGTGGACCGTGCCCGATTGCTTGTACTCTGCCCATCCAGAACCTACCCAAAGGGGTCCAGCCAAATCGCAACATTAGCGAAAGCCTGATAAGTATGAAATAACATGCTCACCTGAGAGGTAGCCGCGGACGATGGCCTCGAGCGGGATGACCTTCGCCTTCCTCACGAGCATGGCGCGGCCGGCGAGCACATCCTTGTGCTTCTTGACCTCCGCGGGCATCGCGTCGACGTCCGCGGTCACGAAGTGCGTCGGGATGACGTGCTTGAGCTTATCGAACCAGAAGAGCGAGATCTTCGTCAGGACCTTCCCCTTGTCGGGCACGCCCTATTCTCACCCGACCGCGAACCCAATTCCAGTAAAGCAAGGTCCGGACCACCGAGCCGCAACGGCGGGATCAGCGCAGGCGTGGAGGTATGCAAGGGAAGCATGGTAAGTTTTCTTCGTTGCCCTCAGAGTCGATGATAGAGAGGGAGGACGAACGTTGCGTAGGATTACGTCGTATGCGGATATGCGATCCGAAGCGACGAATAGCAAGAGATTGGGGCCGGAGGTCGCATAGATATCACGGACCTTGCCCTTCGAGAGGAGCTGCAGATCCGTCAGATTGCTATCTATCAAGGCGTCCGAGCCCATTTTCGCTGTAGCGTGTATCCTGTTGCTCAGTCAGTAGCAGATGGAGGTTGGAGCCAACGGAAATCCACGGCGAAGATCAAGCGTCGGTGTCCTGAAAAGGAAGGTGTCGTAGTTCGTCATGGCCGACACATTTCCCCTGCTTTACTCGGCCACAAGAGGAGCGACAAATAAAAACCATTCTCAGTCAATTTCGTATTTTGTCAAGACATCGTGCCAGTGTGTTTGGAATAGGTTTTGCTATAGAAAAACATTAGCCCACCGCGAGGGTCGAACTCGCAGCCTTCAGATCACCCGTTGCTCGTAAGAGTCTGACGCTCTATCCGATTGAGCTAGGCGGGCGATATCTTTGACTTTTGTCTTGATTATATATCATTTTTCAGTACTTTCGGTCTAGCTCAATCGGATAAAGCGTCAGACTCTTACGAGCACGCTTGAACGATAGGCTAATTCTCCCAATCCCTGTGACTGACTCGGTGAGTCGTCGACGCACATTCATACTGTAGTAGTGAAGAAGCAATCTGCGTCAGACTGGCCCACGGCGGCTACGTGGAACTCTTCACCCCAGCACTAGTATCGATGTTCACAGTACCGAAGCTTCCCCTTCGTTCCTCGAATCGTGAGGTCGCATGCGCAAGATTGGGGGGAGGGGGCACTGCCTGTTTCGTCCTCACCATCGTTCGGCCGTTACGAAGAGGCCGTGACCTTGTTCAATCCTTCTGGCATATGCATCGACACTTGCCACATGGCCAATGCGTAAGTCAAGGTAGTTCCCCGATAGGCTGGAACTAGGCGTCACGGTGTGATTGCTCGTATGCACCTCCCCTGGGTCCTGTGTTTTTGCGCGTGAATTGGGATCAAGTCTACTACCGCGGTACTAATCAGCAAGCTCGTCATGTGGAAGAATGTCCATGGATTTACTGGCCTGAACCCACGACATCCACGGAGCCGGGTGATGAAAGACCTGTGATGCACTGTCCACAGTTGGTTGGCGAGGTTAAATTCGTCGTCCTGATTGGTTAGGCCAATAATCCATCCCCGCAGCATACAGCTACGCAGCCATGGGGCATGCATCCAGGTTATCCGGGTGAAACCTCCTGGAGCTACGAAGTAATTTGCAAGCAGTGAAGCACTTATGGATTGTCAGACCGTTGCCTAGGTGTACCAGGTGCTTTGACGGAACGCATCACTTGTCAAATTTACGGACGACAGTCATGGCATGTCCACGAACTTGAAAGCCAGGCCGAACAGTGTTGGAACCCAACTTCTGCGGCCCTATTAGATGTTCTAATCATGGCCCGCGATTTTTAAGGTCAGCCACGATCTCCTGGGACAAGCCCTTTCGTCATCTTGTAGGAGTTGTTGATCTCTGAGTTAATCGACTTGTTGGTGTTTGACCTTTCAACACGAATAGGTTCAGATCCTCACCACCTGCCCATCACTGCCCCTTTCTGCGCCGCTTCCTCCCCTAGCTTCCCGCAATGGGATGCGGTGTAGACCCGCTTTTGTGACCCGTTTCCCAACCTTGTATAAGTTCGGTTTAGCGCATCGAGTAACGACTAGCACTGCAAAGCATGGGATCGGATCTTGATTGAATAATAATCTGCTTAGAGTCGAAAACTGCTTTCAGCAGGATTTTGTGTCGGGAAAGGACCCAAAAGCTGTATTACTTTTTGTTGTACGGCATGACTTGTTTATGTCCCCTATATATGCGGCGTCTGGAATTCCGACAGTACTAGTAACGTCAAAAGACCATTCAAAGCTTTGACTGCGAGGTTTTCGTGCGATTCTCGAAATAAAGAATTCTACCTGTCGATTTACTGAAGCACTCTGATTGACCACTGTCTTGCCACTCTCTGCTGATCCCGTAGCGAGAACTCCCAGTTCCTGAAGTCATCCAAAAGGGCTAGTCGCAAGACGGTGGGATTTCTTTCTCGCAAAGCATTCGAGAGATGTACGCGCTATACAGATCCTTGCAACGACAGGTTTCACCCTCATTGATACCGGCGTGGGGCGCGGCGGATACCCGACGTTTGTTCAGCTCTGAATCAGGGACTTGACTGATCTCTGGAAGAAGGATACCGTCTCGATCAGCTCGGTCGCGTCCTCCAGCCTCAGCTTCAGCACGGGATGTGGTCGGCCCGGCTCGAGAACCCGTTTGAATCGGAGGCGATCAGGGCCAAGATAACCATACACAGCAGGATCTGCCCACCTCGAACTGACATAGCCTGCGGAGGCATCTCCCGACACATCCGGGATGCGCGCATCCACAAATATGGCCAATATTCTCCCGGTACGATGATTGGCAAGCATCAGGCTGGGTTGGCAGGCATTCTGACATCCAGACGCAGCCAGATCCCAGGCGGCGGCTTCGCCAGGCGGGTGAGTTGTGCATTGTGCATCAGCGTTCACAAGACAGCTGCTCAGATGACGCACGGATCATCAGCGCAACTGCGAAAACAAGGCGCGAGGCCTCTTGTCGCATGGCCTTCGTGCGACAGACTCCGAAACCAGCGCCGATGAACGTCCAGAAGGCTGCATGGCGCTCGGGCCATCCCGACCCACCCATCTGAATCCGACCCCTCTACTCGCGACGTGCATACTGTTTATAGCATGCGGCCCTACGAACCACGGTAGCCTCGAGGTCGGGCCATTCCCGGACACCTGGTCCCTTGTCGATCAGGTCACCCGCAACCAGTACCAGAGCGTCTTGGCCAGGGCGTCGTATGTCGTGGGTCGTGGCGACCGCCGTCCGAGCGGCGCTTCCGGATGCCTTCAAGTTCCACCGAGCACAAACGTCTGGCCGAGATCTGGGCACTGAGAGTCAGTCAGCACGGAAACGTGTCAATGATAGTTATGTCGCGTACGGTGCCACGATACGCGGACTTTACCCCAGAGAGCGAGCGCAGGACACACGGCCCCGCCCGCGCCCGTGGTCCTAGGTCGACTGGCTCTCAGGCTACGGCAAGTGCTATGCCGTGTATGACATAGCAGAGGGCGGCGAAGGATGGCTGGTGCCGCTTCTTCCGCGCCGAGGCTTGCACAATGTGGGCACGAGAGGTTCGTGCGGTGCCTCGCTGCATGAGAGAAATGGTGGCGCCTTGGTTTAAACCTCGGACAGCCGAGATGCGGTAAAGGCAGCGCGTACTCGGGTCTCATTTCTCAGGAATCATGCTCGGTTTGGCCTGGGCGTGAGAGCGCCTGGACGAAAGCACCCCAATGAGCATTTACTGCGCGGGCTTGGAGGGGCGTTTTACACTGCGCAAGTCGCCGCCAGCACTACGGAGATTGAGCTGTGCACGGCGTGTGTATCAGAGCACATAGTCAGCCACATTGTGCATGAAGCATGCCACTGCCAGACGGAGCCATTGAGCGGGCGGTGATACTATTTAGCATCTGGGTGCGGTTGGGGTGTGGCAATCGGAACCGTGCCGAGAGACCGCCAGGCGCAGTAGACCATGGGAACCGGGGGGATGAACAAAGACATGCTGATAGTGATCATCATTGGGATCGATGCTGTCTCCTGTAAGAGGTGGAAACCAGTGAACATTCATTGTAGCGCATGATCGAACCGCAGACATACCAGCAAGACCCGTTGCGGGTCTCCGTCTCCCAAAGAACCGTCGCTGAGTTTGTGTCGCCCGGGCGTGTTCCACAGGAACCAGGTCAACGACTGTATCGGATGAATTTAACAACAGCATATGGCAGTCGGAAAGGTACGACACCGTGGACGTGCTGTCGACGCCACCGTTCGTGTTCATAATCACTTCCCATCGACTTGCAACGCGACTCCACGATAGTCGTACCCGCCAACAGATTCGACGAGGTGCTTTCTAACAGGCGTGTGCTTCCGAGATAACTCCCATGGAAATATCGTAGAATTTTCGGTCGAACTGTAAATGCGGGGCGCTGTGGGGCGGCGACGCCAAGTACGTAGTCGCTGTGGGATACTGCCTACATCGGAGGATCATCAGCCAGATGCTTTTCCGTGAGAATTCGAGACCCACGAGCTTCTCATGAAAGCGCGCGACGAAACTATCGATAGAGTTGCAGGTTTCCTGAAAAGTGCCTACACAAGGCTGAGGGCCATACACGGCCTGAGAACCACTGCCGGCGGACCAGGAGGCTGCAATCCGAGACATGGCATGGGAGCATAACTGTGAGATGAAGGTTAAGGTTCGAAACGCATCGGCCCTCACCTTGTATGCACCGAGCAATAGCAGAAGATGATGACACCATGTTGACCATCTCCATCGTCGTTACTCGTTGGACACCTCAAAATGTTCTATCTCCCATACAATCCAGCGTGTGAGGTGGTGGGTCACTGCCCGAATGAACGGGCAGTGCATAGCGTTCTCGCGATCATCGAATGCGCTGTAGCTCTCCTAAGTGGCTGACTGGTCCCCTTGGTCCCCAGGAAAAGTCTGAGTAATGTATTGTAACAACCCTTAAGGCGGGATTGCTCACCGTACTTCGACATGTGATAGTCGAGATCGGGTCCAAACGAGTTTTCGGCGGGGACGTGACTGCGATACGATGAAAGCCAGCATGCTGACGACCGCGCCTGGACTGAGTTCCATGACGGAGGTATTGTTCTCGCCTTCTTTCTCCTTTGAGCTGACATCCGTAGTCAGCACGGTCCAGTGGGGATAGACGGCGTTCGCAGACGTACCATGCATGATCTTGGGAAAACGTGAGACGAGACATCTGGAGTATTCTGAGTGGGCAGGCTCTCGTGCCTCGCATGCGGGAAACGTGTCGGATGGAAGACTGCAATCTGGCTTGCCCAACAGCAGCGAACATCCGGTACATCTCAGCTTGCGAGGAACTCCCGACCACGCCGGCATGAACGACGTGGTCGAAGTCGGTGGGGCCATATCACCACCCAATTCGCGGGCGCAAGCTTCCGGCCTTCGTGCGCTGACGGGGAACGTGCTCAAGTGCGACCATGCGTGGCAGACGGTGAGAATGGAGGCAAAGGCGGAGTATTTTGGCACACGGCGCGTTCTCACGAGAACACAAGTATAGCATCTTCAAGGTCGCTAGGTTGCAAATCGCGCAAAGAACCGGTGGCCAGCGAGCTTGGATGGGTCTTGAGACGAACGGTGACAAATCTTGTCATTTCCATACTGTGTCAGTGCCGTCAATCCATCTCGGACTATCGGTGGAACAGAAACGAGAAGACTTCGGGGGAAAATGCCACACGGACACGGGAACTTGTGATTATCGGTGGGGCGATGAAGCCGTCAGAGTGAGGTCTAACCGCAGGGCGTGGCATCCAGCATTCAGAATGGAGTGAGGGTGGGCATTCTTGGGATACGACGCTCGCCGCCGTCGCGAACGATGCTCAGACTAGAGTGGACGATGAAAGAGGACATGGACTGGACCTTGGAGTGGTGGCACTGCACACGATGAGCTTGCATAGCCGCTTATGTAAGCGTCGGTCGCTGCTTCCCGTTGTTGAGGTCGACGGCGGCTTGCTTCAAGCAACCCTAGCACAACGCCAAAATCCCTCTCCTCCCCCGTTCACGATGCCCATCAAACACCTCGATAGTGAGCAGTTTATCCTTATTTTATCGCTGTCGGAAATGCGCAGACAACGCGAGCAGCACTTCTCATTTGGGGCTTGTCTTTGCAGACTACTTGGTCGAGCGGAAGCAGCTCCACACCCACAATCTCTCCGTCCTCTCCGACTCACGCTTGGGCATCGATGCGTCCTACTACCTTTCCAGCTTGACCGACAATCCGCCCTCAAGGGAACCCCTTCTCGCTGCGACCGGAGGCCTTCCTCTTGCGCTCACAACACGCATCGAGTCCGACCTGCGAGCGCTCGAAAAACTTCGCATCAAGCCCGTCTTCGTCTTCCCTGGACTGCTGCCAAGTCGCCGTCCGAAGCACCAGCAACAGGCGCAGTTCGAGCAGAACGAAGCGTGCAAGGATCGGCGCGAGGCTTGGGCCAAGTATGAGTCGGGACAGGAGGATGCCGCAACGAAGCTGTTCGAGGGTCGGAGCAATCTTCACCAGTGGGATCTGTGGAAGATCGTGCTCAGGATTTTCAAGCATCGTAACGTGGAGTTCGTCGTTGCGCCGTACGTTGCATGGGCACAGGTGCGTAGAGTCAAATGACGTGTCTAGCGCCTGCATACATCGCGTTCCGGCGTCGTACTGATGCTCTGCATGCTATTATAGTTGATCTACCTCCAGCGTCATCCAAAGTCGTACATTCACGCTATTTACGGTCCGACAGATGCCCTCCTTTACCCCGGCGTGGACAAAGTGATCACCTCCGTCGACCTATTGGCTCCCAACCCCACGTTTTCATATGTCACAAAACGAAACATCCTCTCCGACCTGGGTGTGACGGAGGACCAGTTCTTGGACATTGGAATTCTACTCGGTTTCGAACACTCGCCACCCTTCCCTCCTACCGTCCACGAGCAGGCCTTGAAAGCGACGGTGGACATGGTCAAGTACTACAAATCCGGCTTTGCCGCCGTCTCCGCCCTCGCAGATCAGCCTCACGTGAAGCAGATGCAATATCCCGAGCACTACGCGCGCACGCGCTCCATGATCAAGTACTCTCTCATCCTCTCCTCCGAAGGCTCAGTCACTCCGCTCCCACTCGCCATCACCACTCCACCCGCACATGGCCACCAGAACCACCACCAGCATCACCCGACCGCTGCAGACATCCCTTCCGACTTGCACGAGATCTTCACGCACCGGCTTCCTGACGAAGTCTATTTCTACCTCTCTCGCGGCCTTCTCGGACCCCAGGCGCTCGTGTGGCTCTCCACCGGGCAGGTTATCGAGAACCCGCCACTGGATAACGGCGAGACGACCGAGTATAGGCGGTTCGTCAAGGAGGTTATCACAGATGGACAAACGGGCCCACGGGCGACCTCGCTTGCGCTCGTTTCGAGCGTCATGCATGCGTTCTGGCAGACAAAGAAAGTCGTGGGCTACTTCTGGTTCGAGCAGCCTGCGCCGCAGAAGGCCATCTCGCACAATTCAACGCAGACCACGCAGCTCGCGGAGCGCGTCGCAGGGTGGAACGTACCGTACTCAGTCGTGGAGGAAGAGTTGAGGCGACAGAACGTGAGTGCTCCTTACCATATCGCGTCGTTTTTTCCGGGGCGCAGTTGCGAGTCTGAGAGAGCTCACCTCGGAATGCTCGCGGTTTTCCTCTTCCTTTGCTCGCGCAGTCATCCACGATCGACTTCTCGCTCTGTCTCGGGGCAACCGCGTCGGAGAAGCTCGCGTCGCGGACCAAGGTCAAGTCGGCACAAGGTTCCAACAGCAACAACGGGCTCGACAAGAAGGACGAAGTCGTGGCGAATGTCATCTGGCGATTCCTGGAACTGCGGGGGTACGTCGAGTTCGTTTCTTTGGATTGGGTTGGATTGGCGTCCGGGAGACGCGATCCCGCCGCCACCTCGCACAGGCACACTAGCAGCGTGACAGCAGACTAATGTGGGGATTTGGATGGCGCTTGACAGATTCCTCCTGAACACGCACACGCACTCCCCCTTGGCGCGGGCAATGTACACAGCACTCCGACCTGCGCGCGTCAACGACAAATTCCAAGACTCGCTTTACCTGTTCCTGGAGCTCGTCCGGGCAGGTGTCGTCCATGGCCACCTCTGGTCTGGGCGCGCTTTCAGCGGTGGGCCCAGCTTCGGGACCGGTGCGTACCCAGTCCAGGGTTTCCCACGGATCGTGGCGACCATCGTTTGTCAAAACACAGCTGATTCCGCGTATGTATTGTTCCAGATGACGAGAAGTCGTGCATGCTCTTGGTGATGCGGGTGTTGAGCATACTCCCCCTCAACTGCAAGGTGAGCGTGCGGTTTCAGCGCCGGGCGTGGGGCGCTCTCTGGCTGTTATGTTCGCTAATCGCGCGTATCCTTGGATTTTTTCGCGATGTGAACTCGCCTCCAATTGTGGCTCCGCTCCGCTCAAAATTCGCGTTTCATGGCGCGTGGTGCGATAAACAAACGTCAATGCGCTGCCCGCCCGGTCGGTGCTTCGCATCGTCGGATCAACGCTCTCTCGTCGATAGGCGCAACCATGGTCTGCGCCTCTGTCACGAGAGCTGCTCGTGTTCAACTCGTTCGTGCGGTCGCTCACACGCGCGTTGCGGACGTTGTTGGAGGTGACGTCGCTGAACATGCTCCTGCGGCACGATGCCCGGAGGGGCCGCGATGACCTGCTAGACATCAACCTCTCGCTGCCATTCCAGACTGAGGTCAACACCGGTTTCGGTGTACTCGCGAAGGTCTATCTCGACGCACTCACGCACATCAATGGCCGGCAGCGGGTACGGGACGCAAACGCGGAGGGTGTACGAGAGGCCAAGCAGATGGCACTCGACATCTGCGAGGAGACGTTCCAAGGCGTCAAATACCCCAAGGCAGAAGTCGAACGCGGCTTCCGGTTCTGGGATGTGGTGAGCCTCAACGTTTGTTTAGCCGTTTGCCAGAACCGTGTCATTGACCACGCATCATCTTTGTTTTACTTGTTTTTCCTTTTCTTTTCCGCGTGTTTGTTTTCGCGCCCGAACCCGCAACCCCGCAACCGCGGTCTGGCTTCTTTCCGACTGCGTTTACGCCCGCTCGGGTCCGCTTCCGCTGCCGCTGTGCGGTGCGCGTCCAATTTTTTCGCGTGGACACAATCGTTTCTTTGGCGCGGATACGGATGCGGCCTGCGGGGTGCGTCTCGGTGGGCAGACGCTAACGGCCATGAGGCAGTTGCACTCCGAGGGCGCTGTCCTGCGCGAGCTGATCGACCAATTTGAAGCGGCCGAGGCGTGGCTGGCGCCAATGCGGCCGTGAGTGCTCTCACGGGCAGGGCACCCGGGTGCCCCAAGATGACTATATTGGCGTCCTGGCTGCGAGCGGGCGTCATGGGTGGATCATGGAAGAGGGGGGGAGGCGACGGGAGCGGACAGAGATGGGAGGGTGGGCTGCCCGAGGGGGCGAAATGGATTGGAACGCAGGACGGGGCTCGGAAACTCGGACGGGGTGCGCGGAGAGGCATGTGGGTGGCGGTCGATTGGGGTAGTCGTACTGTAAGTAGTTGTGTGTTGGGTACGCCTCTGGACGGTCGGTAGCAGAAGAGAGCGAGGACGGGTCGTCTTCGCGTTCGTCTCGTGTCACTCGTGCTCGGGGTGGGGGCGTGCGGTGTGAATCATGTGATGGGGGAGGGCGCTATGAGCGTGAGGGGGATGTGCGGATGATGGGGCACGCTGTGGCCGCGCTGGGAGGTGTGCGAAGGGCCGTTTGGAGTCGGAGATGGAGGCGAGCGAGGGAAAGATGGAAGCGACGATGGGAAACGGAGGGAAATGGCCAAGGAGCGTCCGCCAAAACGCCGATGAGAACCATCCGAGTTTCGGGCGTCCCAATCGGGGCCTCCCCACAGACGCCCGCAGGCGAGGGCAGGCGAGGGCCAAAATACGTGTGGGAAACCCCCGCGTCCAGGCGCTGGGATCTAGATCGGATATTATCTTGATTGGCCAGGTGCGGATCTGGCTCTTGCCGCTTCGAGAAGTCTAGCATCCGGCGACTGCTCTCTCTTCCCTCTCCCCGTCCATACTTATAATCCCTTCCCTCCATGCCCTCTCCCTCCACGCCCGCCCCCGCCCCCGCCACATGCACAACGGCTCCTCCGCGATGCTCGCACAGCCCTCGCTGCCTCCTTCGTATCCCGCGTCCTCGTCCTTCATGAACAAGGACGCGCAACCCACCCACCTCTACCTTCACCAGCAACCCACCGTCGAGATTATTCAACTCATCGAGGTTCCCCCGCCCCCGCCTCGCTCCCACCCTTACACCTCCACAATAGCCTCAAGCTCTTTCGCCTCATCATCCTGCGACTCGTCCGACAACGACTCGGAGGAAGACGAGTCCGTCTGCTCATCTTATTGCTCTTCCGAAGAGGATCTCGACGCGGACCAGGCGCCCACATACGATGATACCTACAAAACGCGCCTTCATCGCGTTCTTGCATGGAGAGACGGATTTGCAAAGGCGACCGCAATGGAGGATACCGAGGAGGACGAGAACGCGGTCACACTCACAGGTCCGTCCACCTTCTGTGGCACCGTCGGGCTCGACCCTGAACGAGATTTCCCTTCAGCGCCACCATCTTCCCCCATCTCAACATCTCCCGCGCCCTCGCTCAAACGCAAAGCCGACCACGAGTCGCGCTGGGACTCTGATGATGACTCTGTGAGTACCTGGTCTTACTTCCCACTGCGCCCCTGTGCTCATGCCCTCCGCGCGCAGTCCTCGCAGTCCTCCAAGCGTTCCCGTTCCCTCCCACCAGAGCCACAACAGGTTCGAGAGCACATCCCCACCCCCTCTTGGCAACAAAGGCGGTTGAGTGCACACTCGTGCCCAGCGTGCGACACGGGCTTTACCACACTACAAAGCCTAAGACAGCACGGAAAACAACCCAGCCTCAACGATGCCTGCCGAGAAGCAGTCGAGTACGGGTTCGAATCATGACACCGTCCTTCTCCCGCTCCCGATCGCCTTCCCACATTCACCTCGCTCTCGCCGTGCACTGTGTCGAAGACTCGCGACGCCACCTCCCGCACCATCCTCGACCTTACCTCTCTCACGGCTCCGCGCGATCCTCATCGTTTCGCTCTTCACCCTCGTCGATTTCGCATTTCCGCTGACGTCTTCATCGCATGCAATACCCTCACCGCATCGCTCGCCTATCTCCGCGCATTTTTATTACTTGCATTCCTCGGCACCCCATCCATCCCTTCGCACGGCCGTCTAAGCACTCACCTCTCACGCCCCTGCTATCCTGCTCATCCCTGCCTCCTGCTCGGGGTCTTCCCCTCCTCGGGCATCACGTCCCATTCCACACCCATGATCCATTGCAGGGACGCCGCCCATATGTCTTGTCCTCCCAGCTCCTCCCTGTCCCGTCACAACGCATTGTTCTCATCCCCTACAGCATGTGCCCCGAGTTACGTATATGCGTAGACCCGCATAATCTGTTACATTACGCGCGTATAGTGCTATTGCCGGCTCGACTCCCTACACGTACGCATACGTTCCCCCTACGTTATATCCGCCGCCCGGTCGCATCGTCATTGCGACCACTGTGCCGGCCAGTACTTGCCCCGTCTACGTCTACCTATCTGTACTTACCTACCCCCTTGTGTCTAGCCTAGTAATGCCGCCATGACGCGCGCGCATTTGTACCTTACTTACTCACGCAATCTACACGATGCACGTTGGTGATACTCACTCTGAGCATTGTGACTCGCCGTCTTGCCGTTAGCGTTCGACCAGCGACTTCTGGACGCCACAGTTCCCTGGCCTCCGCACGTTGCGCTCGCGCTGCGAGCTTCTCTCGGGATCATATCGCGCGCTGAGAAGTCCCTGAGCCGTCGTTGGCGCACTGGTGACCGGATGGTGATCTGCACGCCAGGGGAGGTCAGGCCGCAAAGGTCCACGAGGTAGCGTGGGTCCGCACTCGCGCTCGCTGTCGTCGCTTCGTCGTATGCGGCCGCAGTCGGGTCCCATGGACCCGTACCCCTGCTTTCCGAAATGTTCTTAATTTCTTCTTCTCAAAAGGCTGTTGAAGGGCGTATGGAGAACCGACGAATGACAATCGAGTGCCCGCAATAAGCATAGTATTATGTGAGAAGTTTTATGTTCTATGCATAGCGTCTCCTGCCTCTCTCGTACTGTTGAAGCCAAGAGCCCAACGTCGCGACGTCGCGAGCAGTCCGGCTTTTGGGCTCTGCCAGCGCCTGTGGGTGGGATGCGCCGGCGCCATATGTGTACGCGTGCGGAGAAACCGGGCGAGTGCTCCTGCCTGCTTGAGCTTGAGCTTGATGTACGTACTTACAAGTTGTGGGCATCCGAGTGCATCGTGCCCCATGCGCGTCGGGTTTGGGGAGCGGGGAGGCCGAGGCTCGCGAACTTTTTTTGATAAGCACTCGGACTTTCCAGTGTCAGTCGATCAGAGGGAGTACTATGGTAATCATGCTAGTGTTGTGTTGCTTGTGATATTCCTTGTGGGCTGCTCGGGCTTGGGCGCATGCTTCAGCGGACTGCTCCCGGACTGGGACGCGCTCAGGCTCACGACGAGAGCTTGAGCGCATGCACACCCACGCCAGGACGTTCGGGCGATGACGATCATGCACATGTTGGACTTGCGCATCACAGTCCCACTCCACTCTCCCCGCCATTCGCTTTGAGGAAGGAGCTTGGAAGTGATCACAGTCGAGTTCAGATTCGACTAGCGCTACACTGGGCAGAAACATCGGACGTTGGGCGCTTCTGGGCAGCTGGCGTTTGCCGCCGCCGCCACCACCAGCCCCACCACATGTCGGACGGTGGGAAGAAGGTCCTCGACCAGTGCGCCTTCGTGTTCTCGCGAACACGCCTCCGCGCCTCATCTGCTCGCCCTGTCAGCCAACTGGTGGTCGAACCGTCAAGTGGCCATCTCGCCATCTCTTCCATTGTCCGCTTGCCCGAGCCCAACGACGACGAACTCGAAGGACGAGAGGAAGAACGACGACTTGGAGATGTTCTCTCACTGTCAGGACAAGACCCAGGCTATACACGACTTGCTTGGTTCCGCTTCCTCCCCGGCGGGCCCGTTCTGACGTTCTCGGATCCGCTGGCTTCGCCTGCGCACAGGCGGCTCCTGGGCGGCGGCCCTGAATGTCTTGGAGGAGGGTCCAAGGGTGCAAGCGCTTGCCGTTTGAGTTATGTTGGTCCGTCGATGTCGATGTCAGGGTTTTTCATTTTCATTGTCTGATCTGATTCTATCGCTATACCATACACAGCAAGACGCACGAGCACGCGACGACAAAAGTTCTTTTCCAGAATGACATACGGGCCTACGACTTGCCATCATGACACTTCCGGTGGCAGGTACGGCGGGATCTGTCGACGCCGTAACAAATGTTCGCAATAATCTGTGGCTAGATTCGGTCGAGAACTCGGACTGCGTAGCGGATCTAGGGCATGGAGCGAGGGTCGACGACTTGGAGTCGGACACAGGCGAGGGCAACGCTGTGGTGGCTGGCTGTGGCCTCGGTATGCGGATGTGGCTCGTCGCTCGCACCGGGACCTTTTCGCGGCACGGTGCTGTGGTGGGTGGTACCGAGGCGATGCCCCACAAGCTCAAGCTCCTCGACTCGCAGATACCAAGTTGCGGCCGGGCTGTGCGATGCGCATACATCCGGTTTCTCATCTCCCACCGACCTTGACAGTCTAATGTTGCCGCTCACGATCGCGGGTTCGCCTGGGCTTCGCGTCAGGATCCGTTCCACAACGCATATAGGAACCTGGGAACGATCGAGGTAAACTTCCTGATGATCGTCCATACTTATTGTCGATATCGTTAAGAGGTTGGGAGGCTCCACAGTTCACTCATCCGGCGGCTTCGCCCTCTAATAACTGACAAGACTTACTCAGGCTCGCCCACAACTATCCACCACTGCGCCTCGACCGCAATCACCACAAACCTCCCGTGCCCGGGCCCGAGTCCAATGACAAACAGACGCCGCACGGGATCGCTGCATACACACAGCCTAGCGCTGCCTGGCGGGATTTCATCATCGGCATGGACGGACGTGGGTGTCGATACCTTTTAGCGCTGCCCTAGGCTTTACCGATGGCTGATTGTGGCTCATCTACCCAACGGACGCCCCAGGTTCGTGCATTTATTCGCAAACGCAACGCTCCTTTCTCACAGGCTCTCTGGACTACGGACTACGGACCTGACGCGCTGCAGCTGCCAGATGCGCCTCTCAGGTCTCTGCAACGTGTTCCACCTAAATCCGAACGCCCGCTAAAAACTTGCCACCTTATTCAGCTCTTCAGGCTCCCAAGACCCCCGGCCGTCGACTTACGCTTGTCTACAATACCCGATCGGATTCCCGAGTCCGGAGCTCACTCGAATACACCGGAAAACGCTTGACGTAGACCTCGCCGCCAAAACACACGCCTCGAATTTCGTTTAACATATGATCACGGCTCCGAAGTCCCTCTCGCATTGGACTTGCGGGGCTGACGTGCTGTCTCGCTTGCGGGGTTGGCTTTTAGATTTGTCCAGCTCCTCTCCGCCCGACGTTAGGCGTTGACAAGATGCTCGCAATATCCCCTCCTTTACACCTATACTTTCGCATTCAAAGCGCAAAGTTCCCTGGCTCACACTCGGCCAAGCAGCTTGTCCCCCGCCTGACACTTGGGTCCTTCAAGAACGTCCATTCATCCCACGAGCCCGAGTCTAGGCCTATACGTGTTTCCCTCCGAAATCGACTCTGAAGCTCCCAGCCTCTCAGCTCCCACCAACGCTTCTCCCGCTCTCTGGCGCCGCGCGCCATAGGGCTCAGTGTTCTCTTGCCGCCTTCTCCCAAGGGTTGAAGCATAGACGCATCTAGAACCCTTGCCTTGGGCCCGCACCATCCAAGAAAGTTGCAATATCCACGAATCACAATGGAACAACGATATCCGGATGTTCCCTTCTTTTTCGTCCTGGTACGCATCAATTTCATCTCCGTACTCGTGTCTGTCCACGTCCGTGAGACTCCCCGCCTGCCCGCCTTCCATCATATGCCGATATATAGGCCAAATCCGCATGCGCATATTAATGCTCCGTCGCAGAGCCTGGGAAAACCCAATTAGGGGCTGGCGGCGGACGAACCCCCGACGTTTAGCTCCCACCTACGCACACACGGCGGGCGGCGGATGTTGCGCGTGTGCCCACTGTACCCGTGCCTCAGTCGCTGCTGGGGGCGCGTCTGTCTGGTCAAGATCCTGGGGGCAAACCGGGCCCACTTTGCGCCTGATTCTGCGTCCAACCTGCGCATACGCCGAGAGATATCCAATCGCGGGCTACGAAATGCAGACGCGTCGTGATGCGGCGCACGAAACGTCTCGCCATTTGGAAGCGGGAGGGGCGCGGCTGTGTGCGTGCGCACCGCGAGCCTACACTCGCTCGGCCGCGGTGCTCCGGCCTTGCGCCTCAGGCTACATTATCATACTCGTCGCCTGCGAGAGGCGCGTGGTGGAGGCGCACCCAGGCGCAAGGCGCGGCCTCGCAGGCGTCGTCTACCCTGAGCCTGAGCAGCAGCGCGGCGTGTGTGAGAGCGAGGTGCCACTCGACTTCCTTCGTTCTCGTTTCGAATAGTTCTGTCCGCTCGCGCACGTCCACGCCCCCCTGCTGTAACGTTACAACTTGCAGTATTCGACAGGCCGCCGACCAAAGCCGTCTCCGCCGATTCCCACACACGGCAGTCGCGCACACCGCGAACAAGAACGCGGACGCTGCTGTCACGGACTACGGTTCTTTGTTCTCTGCAACGAGGACCACCCACGCGCACGGCCCACCCACGATGCCCACACGTACGCACGCAGCCACGGAATCCCCGGTCCGCCGGGGCGTCAGGATTACGTTGCGAATTGTGTTCGCGCCGACTGGCCACAGTTTCGCCGTGCTCGCGAGCGCACGCCCTGTCTGTGCCGTGGTGGTTCGCGTACGCGATGGTCCATGGACGTTGGACCATGGGACACGCGCTTGGTGGCGCCGAGGTTACACCCTAATACCTATTCATAAGTACGTGCGCGCGTTCGTCTTCGCATCTAGGGCATGACCATGGTGCGCTTCTCAAGCGGTCGGCGCTATTTTGATTTCTCGTTCCACGCTCGCTTTGATTCTATCTCTGTCTGACACTTCATTCACGCAAGTCCCAGACCATACGAGCTCTCGGCGCTGTGCTGTCGCTCCGAACGGTCCTCTAGGACTCGCCGCGATGCACACATGTCCGGTTCACATACTATTATTAATACAGAATCCTGGCTGCAGCAGCCGTCGGGCGTACGGACTTACGTTGGGCAAACTTCCTGATGGCGTCGGTAACGGACGCTTCCTCCCGAGAGCTCGGTATCCACAAAAAACACGCGGCCACGACGTAGCGGGACGCGAGATACAAGACGCTCGAATTTTGCGCGGGACCTGTCCGGGAATGGTTCGAGTACGTACCATGACGGCATCCGCACCGATGCAATTCACCGCTTGCACTCAACGGCTTACCCCAACCCCGCAGACTGACGATGCCGAGGGCGTCCTTACGGCAGCATGCGCACGGTGCGCGTCGTGCATTGTGCATTTGCGTCCGTGTACGTACAACGTCCAAGGCCCATACCACCGATGCGCCTACTATCGCGCTTCGATGTTCACTCATCATCGAGTCCGCCTTCGTTTGTTCGGCACCCCTTCGACTACAACTCCGTGACTCGAATATCTTCAACGAAGCCGCCCTCGACACCCGCCGCCATTCTCACCAATTCAAATGTGTCATTCTCGCGGTTCTCGCTCCTGCGCTCGCGTCCTTCTCAAAACTCTCCCATCGATCCCCGTCCCGAGAGCCATTTGGCATGCAGATCGCAACGCGGCGTGCGCATCCAGCATATCTGGCAGACGGACTTCCGTCTGCTCGCAGCTGATCCTACCGAGCGATCTCCGAGATGGTATTATCCCCCACACTCCGCACACAAAGGAAAACATGCCTGCTGGATCCTCGATATCGATCCGTGCCGATGTCCCCAAGGCGTTGGCGGCCTGCACGCATTCTGCCGTTCCACCGTCTAGCATGGACACACCTGCCGCATTCGCAAGCTCGACCCCGCCGTAAGGGAGTCTTCCCATCCCTACGGCATCGTGTGAGGATCGTGCGTGATGCTGCACGCCAAGCGCACATCAGGGCACCCGCTGGGCGTCCCTCGTTCGATTTATCTCTGTGCTTCCACCCACTCAGCGTTGGGGCATCTCACTGCTGCCTAGCGGCGACAGCGTGTATGCTTGCGCCGGCGTATGCCGCGGATTCTCCGGTGGTGAGTGCCCAGTTGAATAGAGCTCGCACCTGCTGCCGAGGCACGCGTCCCGTCGCCATCCCTGACGCACGTCATTTTCTATCCTCAGATACTCGCCTCGTAACTTCGCCTACCGTTGATAAATCAGGCCACATGAGGTTTTCTGCGCGCGTGACGAACGTGGATGCGCGCTGGGACCCGCACTCGACACCGGTGACGTCGAGAAGCACCGGGCAGAGCTGCTCACCCCGGCACGCGGGCCAGGGAACCGTGTCTTCCGCTTTGTTTCCTTCTACGCTCGTCTCGCGTCCCGTCGCGCCTTTGTGTCTGTGATGCATCGCATGGCCCGGGGGCAGACGGCTGGCAGGCGGACGCTGTTTCTCACACGTCCGTTCCGCTGCCAGCGCCTCTCTCCATGCATCGTCGTCATCGTCGGCGTCGGGTCTGCGATGGTCACGGTGGGGTACATTAGAAGCCCCTCCTCCGCGCCTTCCACGTCGCGGGGTGGGGCAAGCCAGAAGCCAGCCCAAACTGCTCGATGGGTCTTCGACACATCATCGTCAATTTTGCAGGCGCCGCAGGGTTCAACCCCGAGGCGTGCCCGGACGTCATTGGCACCGCAGTGCAGTGCAATGCATTATGTATTATCCTCTTTGCCTTTCCCTTCACCGGTAGGGTTTGTCACACTGACGGATTTATATTAGCTTTCATTAGAAGCAGAAGCCTCCCCGGGGCGTGCAGGAGAAAATTTCGCTGGGATACCCACGGGCCATGTCCGACCGTCACCCCTGGCGCCCGCGAAGACTCATACGAGTGGCGACGCGGTGAACGTTTGCGAGAACGCACCAAATTGGATTGGAGGGCCGAGACAAGAACAAAGCAATGACCAGGATTCTCAGACGTGCCGGGCGAAGGCAAGGTAGCAAGTTAATCATTGTGGGGCCAGTCCTTGGCCCGCCTCAACGTTCTCAAACACGGCGTGGGACACAACCCTCCCCAACATCACCCGGCGAACGACGTCAGAAAAGGACGGCTTGGCGCCGTCGGCCATCGCACGCTGCAGGGGTCGCGATGCCCAAGATAGCCTTGTCGCGCAGCGCGTGCGTCCCGTTTCGTCTGGATGCTATGAACATGGGAGCGCGACAGCGGCGTCGAACGCTTCAACGACGACGGCGCGCACACGGGTGGAAAACAGGCACGTCCGGACTTCCTCTCGAACCCCTCGCACCCCCCTCGAAACGCGATCCACAGGGCGGGCTTGTGAACGCGAGCCATTTCGGTCTCGTCGCGCGTCGCTGCTCCGCCCATCCTCAACACCCACACCCACCGCCGCATGCGTCTACTTTAGCCAAGCACGTCGTCGTTGACACGGACTGCAGCAGATTCAATGCCTAGGAGACATCGAAGTCGTTCTCCTCTCGCGTAGAGACGGATTTAGCTCAGACTGACGTGTCGCGAAAAGGGGATTAGGGAACACCTTGGTTTCACCGCAACGTCCGCGAACAACCCACGATGCTGGGCTTGGAGGCTCGGATGGGCAGGGCCGCCCTGGCCTGTTCGATTTCCTTTGCCTTCCCAGTGCAGGAGGGTTGGGAATTTTCTCTCGTGACTTGGGAAGCACCACTATAGACACGAATGGAATTCACAATGGACTATGGGACGACTAGACAACGGAGGATGCCATGATTGACACCCACGTACGTCCGCCCGCAGCCCTCCCCAACCTCCGACCTGTCGAAAAACTTTTGTCTAACAAAGGATCGTCCACCCTCACGCATCCCGACTATCCAAGCAGCAACTGAGAAAATCGCCGCCGCCGCCAGTATTCGTTCACAAGTTTTCTCACCACCCCTGCCCTCCGCACCACAGAGGTCAGCTGGCTCTGCATAGCGCCCCTTCGCTGTCGCCGCTTTGCGTTCATTTCTCAGCCACTGGCGCCAATACGGCCGCAGGCAATGGTATTCTTATGGCATGGTGCTTTTCTGTGGTTCCATACGGATGGACTGGCCCAGTGCCCTCCATGGGAGCCCGAGTGGGATCGGGCTCCCAGCGCCTGAGGCATGATGCGGCGAAGGCGTTCTTTTATCCGCTGAGAACGCAAGCTGGGCCGCTGCAGGGGCTGCACTAGTACTGGCAGCGTGGCGGAGGGGGGTCTGGAGTGGCACTGGCATCGCTGGGAACGTGAGCTTGCGCAGGCGCCATACCCACGACGACCACGGTGTCTCGTACTGCTACGATCGTAATCGGCCCTGCCCGCCGCTTCCAGTGCGCCATTCAATGGACGGTGCGGGAGCAACGTCAAGGCGGCGTTGCAGTGGAACGAGCGAAATACGGCCGAGGTTGTGTACCTTAGAGCGCTAGGGAGAGACGTAAGTGGGAATGCTTGGACGATACCGCCGTGGGTGGTGCGAGTGGCGGCGCTGCGGCTGGCAATGGGTAGGGAGGGAGAGGCGAACGTACGGGTACGGGCATTCGCACCAAGCCGCAGCAGGTTGTGTATGCACCGGCGGGTCGATGTTCGTCACATAGCACTATCTATGACCAACATTGAACATAGACTGCGCTGACGGAGGAAATGATTCATAACTTAGGAAATATGAATACAAGGTGTGAACATCACCGGGGGCAAGCTGCATGGCAATACGATGGTAGTACGCACCGAACCCTCCCGATCCAAGGCCACGGTTACCGAAATCGACATCTCTCACAACCAACCTCCAAAGCTGGAGGTTCAATGGATGTGCCTCGCATGATTAGAATATCCGAGTTTCGGCGCAGTATCAACGAAGAACCCACGAGCGGATGGATTCTTTGAATGTCTTTGTGTGCTTTTGGAACGCGCCGAAATCGAGATTCCGTCAAGTATACGTACGTTGTCCGGAAACGAGTGGGGGCGTGCGAGACATCAAAGTCGGGGAGTAGAGGGGACAATTCCTAGCAGCTCGGACGGATTCCCTCTTGGCGCCGCCGTGACTCCCGGAAGACTTTGTTTCGTGGCGTTGAGCTCCTGCCTTGCAATTGAATTATGCTGAGCGTTTGTTGGATGTCCTATGGACGTCAGCGCGCTTGTAAGTTCAACATTCGAGCGTCTCGGAGTGAGTATCTCGGACTTTGTAGACATACCATGCAGCCCTGAGTGTTTGATATCGACCGTTTGTCGGACATTGGGCGGTCGGAAGGAGCGTACGTGAGATGGTCTCGACACTGTTAAGGGCCTGAAGACCACCTGGCCTCGCTTCGCGTCAGCTCAAGTGCGGGACCGTCACAAAGAAGCACATGCCACAACGCAGTCCACCTTCGCAACGCGTTATGCCAGGAGTGTTTCAGAGTGTTTCGCACGAGCGTTGCGTAGAACATACGCGATGGGAGGCGGCGCCAAGCAACGGAGCACTTCAAATAACGTGGTTGCAACGCAGATGTTTCCCATGCTGGGGACGTTCCATTTGCAAACATGAAAAGCATCTGCCAGGCAGCGACCCGCCAGGCGGCCCGTTGAGTTAGTGCGTCGGGAGTGCGGGGCGGCTGGGAAGAATACAGGGAAGACACGGAAAGTTGGATAGGACGGGACGGAGCGGCGCTGTGCAAACATCAACCCGAATGATCATCCCTGCGCGTTTGGTCGCACGGCGATCGCGGTAGACGAAAAACCGATGAAGTGGCACGCCGAAATATGAGGCTCAACGGCAAGGCGTCGTTCCGTGTCTTGCCAATGCCATAAAGCTAGGCCGAGCGGCATCGCTGGCGGGGACGGCAGCGAAAGCGCAACACACTGCACGTGCTGTCAGCTGAGGAGCTCCAAATTCCAATGAGAGAGTTGCACAGGGTTACGCACGATGAACGCGGGTAGGGCGCAAATCATGCGTAAGTTTGAAGGCGAACGGGCGGCGTCGGGGTTCGGTGCCGAGAGCTGGGGATAGCAAACGCGTAGGTCATAAGCAAGTACCTATAACCGTTCCAATGAGGCTGGACGGTTCAAAGGGTCCCTAGTGCGGTAACACCATCCTCCAATGAGCGTTTGACACCATCCTAG
Source organism: Ganoderma multipileum BCRC 37180 (assembly GCA_000338015.2). Taxonomy (NCBI): domain Eukaryota; kingdom Fungi; phylum Basidiomycota; class Agaricomycetes; order Polyporales; family Polyporaceae; genus Ganoderma; species Ganoderma multipileum. The sequence goes on along the minus strand of BACB01005400.1, from coordinate 12,751 downwards.
AACAATGAGGTGGACAAAGCACTGCAACCTCGCTCGTGGCTGAAATGCGGTGGCGCTATGACATGAATTATCAAGTGTGCGGAGGGCCGTACGCTGCAGCAGTAAAGGCGCACAATATGTCCTGATAAAGAAGATAGAAGGCACCGGCCGACACGCCTGAGAGTCGTGCATGAGAAAATGTGGACGAAAGACGGTCCAGCTGAGCAGGCCGTGTAACCCAGTCCTGGCAGGCGTGCCAGCCGCCCCAGGTGGGCGGATATCCATGTAGACGGTTCGTCACATTGCGGTGGAGAACATCAGCTGGCGCGGAGAAGCGGTGGAAAGTTCAACGTGAATGCATGTCGGGAGAAGATACCGGACTAGGGAACGAGGCTCGCCTAGATGCAGCGCACCGCCGTATTTGGCGTCATTGATGCTGGCAGAAGGTCTATCGATGGCACGGTCATGAGAGCATCGCAATGTCGTTGAATGTGCAGGGGTGGGCGGAACCAGGCAGAGATCGGTCCAGCTGATGTGCGGACGGCGAAAGCGCGCGGACCGCAGGTACGATGCAAGCTGTGTGATCCTGTTCGCATGTTGCAAGTCAACTGGGCCGCTGCTAGTACGCCGCCGCCTTCTCGATCATGAACCCATGGTCATGGCCAGACCCTTCTTGAGCGCGCATAGAAACAAAGGACGGAAAGGGGGACACGGTATGAGCTGAGAATGCTTCGCCAAGAATAACTCGGATCCCATACACCCCGTCCGCAGAAAAAGGTGTATGAGCTGAAATGCGAGTCTGGCCGGCAAGCAGGTATAGGGTTCAATGGCCAAGCATGCACCGGTCGAACCGAGCACGTCGACGCCGTGGTGGCCAACGGCAGTATTAGGATGCCCTGTGGTAGTGGGGCTGGGCGGCAACGGATGCCTAGCAAGGACGTAGTGAATAGGAGATCCGTGGGCGATATCCTGTGCCCGTGGAATCGTCGGCGATACTTAGCTGTTCAATCAGGGATGAACGAGAAGCGACTTGGCCACAGTTCTGGAGCAAGCGCTTTCCTGAAATCCCCATGCCCGATACGAACTTCTTGAGGGTCGCTGACGACGGCCCATCGGCCATACGGACCATGGTATCCAATTTGTCCGTCTTCCGTGGCGATTCTGGTGAATGGGATCGTCATCCTTAAGTCTCCAGAAACAAGCACCGATGTACGAGTGAGGTCATACCTCGGATAAACGCGCCACCATCCACAAGGACCACCAGCTTTGGATGAGAACACGCCACAGGGACCAGTAAGGTCAGACATAGTTGCCCTCACTGGGTCGACAGGTCTGTGGCGAGGTTCTCCCGCTCCGAGGGAATCAAGAACGGGATCGCGCCCAGCATCCTCTCGTATTTTGGGTTTGCCTGAATCTGTTACATAACGAATGATGAGCCAGAAGAAGCACCCAAGTTGGCGGGGGTAACGTACCAGGGAAGGAAGACGATATATCCCCGGGTACCCGGTTGTCCAATCGGACCGCGGAGGTGCTCCTTCATCCAGATATACGACTACAACGAACAGGCATGCCGGGTACCCCCTATGCCGGTGGAACCCACGATGTGCGCGGTGCCGGTGCAGACACTTGACTTCTACGCGCCTCATTAACAACACCGGGACCTTACATGGCAAGGTCATATGCTTCCAGTGCTATGCCTCCCTTTCCGAGGCGGAACGGACAGGAAGCCATTCACCTTTCGGCCAAGCGAACGCCGGTAGAGAATCGGAGGCATTTGTGGTTGCGCGAGAAAGAGATTAGATGCGGGTTGTAAAGAGACCGAAACGTTACAAGAAAAGGAAGTATGATGCCGTACGTGGTATAGGCGAGAGCCTTTGGGCATGAGGGGTAGGGCCGAACTCAGTCCACGGACTCATATGATGTCAATGACAGTGGGCCATAGTCTACAACAAACGTTAGTATGGGACGACGGCGCAGCCAAATGGCAAGAACACTCACGCTAGAAATCCCAAGAGTGTTTGTATCATGGCGCCGAGGAATGGTATCCACCTGAAAGCGCAAGTTCAACATGGGTCTCATGCTAATTCGAAGGCTAAGAGAGCGTGGTGGCAAAGGAGAGTGTTATGGCCATTCAGATGCCCGAGGCGAAGGATATATGCATTCGAAATGTGAACGCGTATCGCTCGCACTGGGGGTGCCGTTCACCTCACAAATGCAATATCTTCCAACATGGACTCCGAATCAACTCGTCCTTACACCCCAATCCGGTCCTTGCCCTTTTACGCTGCACGGAATGCCAAACCTCGATAGCAGCAAGTAACGGAATAACACGAACGGAAGGAGACACGCACGTTGATATGTTGTAGCCGCCCGCCTTGTACAGCCCCGCAAGCGTATACCCTATGATCGCCGAGCCAATGACCGCGCTCCCCAATGCAAACGTAGCGAAGAGCATGAAGACAAGTACCGCGAACGTCAACCTCGACCGCGTCTCGTTTTGTCTCGCTGGTGCGCGTGATGGCACCCGGAACCGGCTCTGGGTCTGGGCTCCAGCTCCGGGTCGCTGGTCGCCCCGCCGTCGCAGAGGTATGTTCTCGACGTCGACGTTACCAAAAGATGTTCCTCCATTGGACGCGCCTGTCCCATTCTTGTGGCCTTTGCGATCGGGCCTACGGGGAGGGAAGGACAGGTTGAAGAAAGCGAAGGTCGCGCAGACTATGAAGGCTGGCACGTAGAGGACCAGTGTCCAGAACAACGTGAAGCGGAACACGGCTGCATGCACATGAAGTCAACATCTTGTTCGCAAAAGACATATGGGACTAAGGGAAAAGTACCATTGGCATCGCTCAAATACCTGCCCGACGGCTGTACTGGCTCCCGGTGGACTATAGGAAAAAGTTCAACCGATATATCGTATAGCGAGGGCCAAGACGGAGTCTCTGGATCGCTCATCGCTTCAGATGGGGCTAAGATTGTGTGAAAAGCATGACCACGACCAGTCCAGCGACGAGATGGTGGTAGAAGAGGGCAGGGAGGGCTCAGGGAGGCCGGGCCTGACTTCGGCACTCTTGCCGAAGAGGCCGTAGCGCTTCGCTGCTGCGCAGTGTCTCGCTCAAAATGGCAACCGTCCTCGTTCAACACAAATAGACTGGAACCGTACAAACAGATTATACACAGCATACAGCACCACTATTGGGAACTAAATACAATATGTTCACAAGGAGGATACTCAATAGAATAAAAACAATGCTCTCAAGAAAGTTCAACCGAACCTACAGATAGCCCGAGCCTCCAAGTCCTCTTTCGTCGTCGCCCTATCCAGCGTATCGTACGCCAGCATCTTCGTGGAAAGGACAAGAATAGCTTTACGATCCCATATCTTGTCTTCTTCCAACAGCGCAGCCCTCCGTTTTGCCAGTTGTCCGAGAACCTGAGTGGTATAGGCCGAGGTAGTCTCCAAGTCATCCACGAAAACGACCCCACGTTTTGCCCAGCTGCACGTCATGACGTTGTCCCAACCGCAAGCGAGGGTGACCGCATCAAGGGAGTTGACCTGGTTTCCTATGGGTATAACAGCGTGGGACGGGGCTCTCCACAGTGGGCGGGGGATCCCCGAGGGGCGGGCCATCCAAACGACGGCATCCTGCAGATATCGATGCAGTGTGGACAGAGGTGATGGCGAAGTACAGGGGGGAGCATCATTTCGCTCGGGAGAGGGAACACGAAGCGGTCTAGTTGGAGGATGGTCCTGGATCGCTTCCGTGACTATCTTCCCGGTCGCATCCGGCGATCCAGCGGACGTGGGATCAGGTCGCAAAGCTTGATGGAACGGCGATGACGTCGGTGTCCTGAGACCATGTGCGGATTCTCGGGGTGGTGGGGTGGTTGGAGGGTAAGGGATGTCCTGTGAAGACGGTGTCCTGTGTTGAGAAACTGGTCGCGCCGAAGGGTGAAAGGCAGCGATATTGGTGACGGAACCTAACCGCCCCAACCCCGTTCTAGGATTCGGGCTCTCGGGAATTGTAAGTTTATCTGTGCGCCCTACGCCTCGTTCTTGAGCGACGTTCTCGGCGTTGTTTGAAGTCCGTTTCGGGCCCGGGCCAAGCATCCTCGCTTTCTTCGTCGGGTTCCTCCTTGTCCCCGCGTTCTTATCGACTGCCGCGAACTTCTCCATCCATTCCAACTCCATCTCCTTGCGTTTCTGTGGGCAGCGGACGCCGGGAGAGAGTGGTTGGTTTGGACGGAATATACCCTTGACCCAGTCGTCCTCTGCTTTGCCTGGACGGTCGCGTCCGACAGCCACGCGAGCGATCTGCTGATACTCCGCCAAGGGTATGCCGTCCGTCCATGGCCGATCGCAAGGGCGATAGACTTTGGTTATGCGAGGGAAGCGGAGTTCATAGAACTGATAAATGGATTAGAGATCGGTAGCAGAAGAGATATTAGGGGACACACCTTGCTGCCTGGGGCCTTCGAGAAGCCTGCGCCGAATAGATCTGCCAAGAAGGGCTGTTGAATGAAGACAACAGGAGGCGAAAGGTTGGGAGATAATGTATAAGTGTAAGGTAACCCCTTGGTTCCCTAAAAGAGTGTTTGAAAATGAACCTCCAATAGACATGGAAGTTGGGCATACCTGGGGTCGGTAGGGAAGAGGGTCGGAGCTCTTGACCATGAAATTCAGGTCCTCGAGCTCTTCGCGGCTTAGCCCATAGGAAGAGGTGAAAATGACTTCAAAATGGGGGGTCTGGGACGGCTAGATGGGCGAGCTCAGCGACCGAAAAGGCGGGGATCAGTGGGTCAGTGTGAAGCCACGAATCACGTACGTTGGCCTTGACAGCCTCAGCGTTGGCAAGTACCGCGAAGTAAAACGTTGTGTATGCGGTTGGTGGAACTAAGGACAGTTCACAGGTGAGCTTGGGTAACTGAATCAGATAGGCCAACGTACCCCGCAGTTCCCTCGCCCGATCCTTCTCCCAAGATGCACCAAGGAGTACCAAGTCAACGGTGTCACCGTAGTTTTGGATATAATCTCGCTTGAGCTAGAAGCCAGTATCAGTGCTGCGTGCTAAATTACACACCCTCGCTGGCTTACTCACCTTGACCCAGGGCCATCGCCGCTCATTGTAGGCAGCTCGCTCGACCTTCAGTACCGCGCCCTCCTCTCGGTCGGCTACGAGACTCGAAAACGCCTTCCTAAATAGCTCGTCGGCGTTGGGACGTGTCATGTCGATACAGATACGCTCCGCAAGCATCGCGAAACCGGGCGATACGCGGATTGTTCTCTCCAGGATATTGCGCCGGTCGGAATACGGGAGCGAGAGGAGCGAGACACCATCGTGCAGAAGCACATCGAAAAACACAAGTGCGAGGTGTCGGGTTCCGCCGTCCGAGCCGTTGGAAACGAGGGACTGTTGAGACTCCCTGAAAGACATAGCACACCGTGACTTCGATGGAGGTCTGAGGAAAGATTTGGAGCCTACGTACATGATATCGCAATCAGAGGCCGGCCGCGGTGCGGGCGTCTTGTGGCGTACGCCCATGGCGGTGCTCCCGATGAGGCTTCGGATGCGCCAAAATTCTACGATGTCGTATGTAAGCGACAGTAGGGATCCAGTGGTGGCAACGCACCGTCAATGTGATCGAGGACCTCCGAAAATGCGACCATCTCCGCCTCGATGATAATGTCCCTCGTGAATGCAGCAGCAACTCCCACAGGAGCCTGAACAGTGTGCGCTCTCGCCAGCATACTGGGTCGCCTCGGAATCCCGAGGGCGTCGCAAATGATCCTGCAACGAAGATATGTTACAGACCACAGGTAAAAAGAGCTCTGAGACCATACGTATGGATTCCGGCACGATCAAGGGTAGAGTCCCTGCCACTCTTGCTAAAAATCTTGATGCGGGGGAGCCCGTCTTCATGGAGCCGTACGTGGATCTGCGCACGTTCGCCATCGTACTTTGTCTCGACCCAGACCTTGTCTGCACCTCTGAGGACCCGCAGGGCCTGCGCCGTCCCTTGTCCTTTGACGCACTTCGGGATCTGCTCTTACGAACTCAATATATACGCACCGATTGGAAGCGAAACAGAACAGACCTGAACAGGAGTCCCATATTCTGGTTTGGGGAGCGCGTCGCCAGGTTGAAGACTCTCGTAAGTGCGTGTCGTCTCCTCCAGGTTGGCCCGACTCTTGAAAATCTGCGACATCCGGCCTGTCGGGTCCCATGCATGCATCCCGGCCTCCTTCGTGAGCATCGTGACGGCGTTGCTCTTGTACTGGAGGAGCGCAGCCGTGTAGTGGGTGGCGGAGCGAGGTATCGGATACAGCAGGGGTCGGAGGTCTTTCAGAATGATCTGGGTCAAGATGGCGCCCTCGGCAGGCGTAAGGGAGGCGAAGAGCGAAGTGAGGATCGCCTCTCGGGTGCGTCGAGGTGCAGCTGCGGTGAATGGGGTGCGTACGGAGGCATCTGAGAAGGCGCACTTGGATGCGAGCTCTGCGAGAAGTGCATCAACCTGTGCTAGAGAAACGCTTGTGGTCGACGCTTGCGAGTGGGTTGTGGCGGACATGATGATGAAGATTTCGTTGCCGAGGCATCCCAGGGTGTCCTCCTGTTTCCAGTTCCTGAGCCGTTCTCCCCTGCCGTCGGTGTCACTTGAAACTGCGAGGACCTTGGTGAGGTGCTGGGCCAAACGAGCCTCTTGCATGCCGTACTTCCGTTGACAATCCTCGTCAGGGAACAGGAAACGGAAGACGATTGTGGTGGTATCGTGGGGCAGAGGGGAATATCGCTCGCGCAGAGCGGTCACCCATCGCCTGAAAGTCTTGTATGCGGGCGAATCGTCGTAGCGAGCATTCCGAGATTGCTTATCTGTGGCTTTATGTGGTTTGATGTCTGCTATGGCTTGCACAAGCTCGACGAAACTGTAAAAACGCTCAAGTATTCTTGAAGCACGAGGAGCGACCCAGGCGACCCGACTCACAAGGAAAAGGGAACCGATACGCTATCTTGAGAGGCCATCGGATTCCAGCGATATGGCGGCGATTCGATGGAGTTTGGAGCACGAAGCGAGATGGAAAGATCGTATCTGAGTCGTCGCGACGAAGTCTTCGAGTGCAAGGGAAAGCTGCACTATATAAGCGCAATCTGCTCGTTTTTCATTGCTAGGGATTAATAATTAGTAGTACAATTGGTGCGCCATAACGAAACGTTCAAGTTGAGGTCTCGACAAGACAAAAGCAATACACACAGGCCGAAAGGACCAGGCGCACTGAGCATGGAATCCCGTGACACTACGTCACGTCACAGACGCGTCAACATCACGCAGCTTTAGTCACGTGACCAACGCGTCCTACGGGCGTCTACCTCTGCCTGAAGCCGCCGGACCGTGACATTTGTAACGGTAAGTGCGCACGGTGAAGTGCGAGTGTTCTGGAAACCAGTCCCAAGGTGTTGCCTTGCATAGACCCAAGGATATTTGGGCCAAAGACCAGTCAGTTATACGAGAGACATTAAGGATACTTGTACGATACCGACCGCGGTACACTGGCAAAGGACAAAGGGCATGAGACACTGTTACTCCATGTCAAACAGTAGGACCTCAGCAACCCGACCGCCGATGTTCTCCACCGTCAGCTCCTCCCCAGGTGCTGCCATAATGTATGCCCCATCGCCTTCCTTCAGGTCCAAGGGACCACCCTCGGCACCGATAACGCGCACATGCGCGCCGCTCGACTCCCCGGCATTGTACCCGGACGTCTGAACGACGTGCACATACCCCTTGCGCTGCACCGACGTGGAAGCGAATGCATGCGAGAGCTTCGCGGCAGGCGACAGAAGAGATGCGAACAGGTTCAGGGGCGAGTGTACAGGAGCGGGTCCTGTCGCCTCGCGCTTCTCTTCGACGCCTGCGGCTCCGACAGGAGCGACGATGTGTGCCCAACGGTCCTTCTTCTCGGCATCGGTAAAATGGCGGGTGAAGTATTGGGGTGAGAGGCCGCTGGTGGCTGGGAGGCTCCAGATCTGCAGGAAGTGCACTTGCTTGTCGCCGTGCGCGTGCTCGCTGTGGCGGATGCCGGTTCCTGCGGAAGTCATTTGGAGATCTCCGCGCTTCATGACTTCGACATTGCCCATAGAATCACGGCTGACACGGTGATATACAGCAGTTAGAACAAATCCGACTTGAATCAACATAAGACGTACTGTTCGAGTTCACCGTTGACGATATAGGAAAAGATCTCGAACTCGCGGTGTGCATGGGTCCCAAAGCCAGTCTTGGGCTCCACGCGATCCTCGTTGATTACCCGTAGGCAACCAAAACTATCATGCCTTGGATCGTAGTAACTAGAAGATCGGTTAGTCCAGTGGCGATCAAGCCAGAAACTCTGAGGTAAGTACCCACCTGGCGAAGCTAAAGGTGTGGAAGGTCTTCAACCAACCGTGGTCTGCGTTGCCGCGCTCGGAACTGGGACGCGAAACGAATTTCATGGCCGCGATAGGGGTCGAAGAGAAAGACCTAGCAAAGGTTGTATGGGGAGTGCGGAGGGCACGGGTCGGATGTAGCGATCGGAGGAAAGACAGCTTGCTTGCGCTTTCAGTTGGTTACTGTCGAGACTAATGTCTTTGACAGAGAGTTGTGAAGACCGTGCAGACCGTCCCCCCTCCCTTATATACCCTCAGGGGACAATGACGTGGTAGAGTGCATGAATCATCTTCCTCTTGTGCGCAACACGGTGGTGACATACGGAAGGCGTAGCGCGTTCCCTTTCCGAGGCGTTCGGTACCCACCAGGGGACTCGCTTATCTAATCGAGTTTTGCCTTGCGTGGTCGCTTCGCCATTTCCGGTCCTCCATTCTGCACGGTCTTCGTTTTTTTTTCCTTGTACCTGCTTTCAGCTGACTCTATCTGCTGACGGTCTACGATGGCGACCTTACTCCCGCCCCCAAAACGACAGAAGGTCTACCACGGCGTCCCCGAGCCGGGGAAGGAGCAGCCGAAACCTGCACCACACATCGTCGTGCAATTTGTGAGCGAAGAGGATGGAGAGCCCCTTGCGCCAGCTGTCAACCTCCCGGCGAACGTGTCAAGGGAGGGTCTGGAGGCGATCGTGAATAAGCTGAACACGAAGGTTCGTGATCATTCTATATGAGCTCGAGAAGTGGGCCTCAGTGAATGAGCTCATATTTTCGTGCATCCCGGTTTAACCAGTTGGTGTTAGGATGAAGACCCCGTGCCGTTCGCGTTCCACGTATCGCTTCCGGCAGATGCACAAACACCAGGGGCACCCACCCGTATAGCGATAACGAAATCCGTCGAAGAAGATGTACTATCTCATCCGTCGCAAGCGTTCACACCTGAAGATGTCTTCGTGATCCACTGCTCTCCTCAGGCTGTCTTCAAGGTTCGGCCTGCAACAAGATGTTCCTCCACTTTATCGGGTACGTTTCATTAGATCTAATATGCCCGCATGGAGCTGTGCGGGGGTCTCGGCTCCGATGCTTCATGTAGCTGGATGCTTTGCGGACAATCGTGGACCTCATAGTTATGTCTTGAAACGCAATCGTACCACTGAAAGCCACGCGCGACCCGATTGCTAAGCTTATAGAAAGGCGAATGCTAGACAAGCTTAATGTAAGGCGGAAGGACGCGAAAATGGTACAGTTCAGTCTTGCTCACAAGCTCTACCAAATTTATACGGTGGATGAACCGTGGTGGACAGAGGACCGAAGTAACGGACGCCGAGCCTCCCGACACCCTCTTCGTTGTTGGCCATGCATCTGACCCTCATATGCTGACTGTGTGTTGGTTGGCTTGAACAGGCCATACCTCCCCAATTCTGTGCGCATCTTTTTCGCCCACTGGCAACCTCCTGGCGACGGGATCTGGAGACTGCAACGCGCGACTATGGGATCTTTTCACCGAGACACCGTCGCATGTCCTATCTGGCCACAAGGGGTGGGTGCTATGTGTCGAGTGGGAAGCAATGGCGAGAAAACTCGCGACGGGCGGGCACGACGGGCATGTACGTTCTTTTCCCTCCTATCGAAGCACGGGGATATTGAACGACTAACCGAACCGTCATCGTCCTCGGTTCTCGTAACCAGGTACGCGTATGGGATCCGAAGACTGGCAAGGCGATTGGGGACGCGCTCAAGGGCCACACGAAATGGGTCACCTCGCTGTCGTGGGAGCCAATACACGTGTGCGTGCCCGACCTCGGTGGAATTCCGGGTGCGGCGTCGTTAACGTAACAACTCATTTTCACAGGAATCCATCTGGTCCCCGGCTTGCGTCATCCTCGAAGGATGGAACAGTCCGTGTGTGGTCAACTCTTGTACGTCGATGTGAATATGCGCTTGGCGGACACACCGCGAGCGTAAACGTCGTCCGGTGGGGAGGCGGTGGCCTAAATGGCAAAGGTGTGCTCTATACTGCCTCGAGTGATCGGACAGTGCGGGTATGGGACGCGAACGGGGTGCGTATTCGCTTCATTATGTCGTCATTGCTGTCAACTACGCCGTGCTCATGCACCTGGCACATTTTTACTAGGGGAAGTGCTTGCACATTCTAAAAGACCACGCACACTGGGTGACGACCCTCACACTCAACACCGACTTCGTACTGCGCACGGGACCTTTCGATCATCTTGGCAAGAAGACTAGCTCAGATAGCGAAGGTACGTTGTCATCGTCTTTTTCGCAGTCAGAGAAGTATTGTGCTCTCACGATGGATCGCTGCCTCGGCTGTGACGAGCTTCTCCCGAAGGGTATCTCGCACCTGCGCCTGCTCTCTAAAAGGAACATGTTCGTTGGGTGTACGCCGCTGCGACCGCGGGCGCAGTGTCTCGCCCTTCGTCGTCCATTCCATCCTGTCTTCTATGACTTTAAGCCTGTGCGAGATGCGCAATATGCCGCGACAGTCGGCGGTCACCGTACTGTGGTTCCCAGACGCAGATCACCTCCACCCGAACTCAAACCCGAAACCAACCGCAAACTGACAATCTGTCTCCTCGCACAGCCCAATCGCTCGCCCTCGCGCGCTACAACGCGTTCGTATCCACGACGGGGGAACTCCTCATCTCCGGCTCAGACGACCACACACTCTTCCTGTGGTCACTCTTCCCCGCGCGCACCTCCTCGGGCGACGCGTCCGCAGCCGCTGCTGAGCGTGGCGGGAAGCTCAAGCCCCTGGCGCGGCTGACCGGCCACCAGCGGCAGATCTCGCACGTTGCGTTCAGCCCCGACGGCCGGTGGGCCGCGAGCGCTGCGTGGGACAACTCGGTGCGCGTGTGGGACGGGCGCACGGGCAAGTTCGTCGCGACGCTGCGCGGGCACATCGCGGCCGTGTATCGGCTGGCGTGGAGCGCAGACTCAAGGCTGCTCGTCAGCGCGAGCAAGGACAGTACGCTCAAGGTGAGTCCGCGCCGGGGTTTTCTCTTTCCTTCCCTTTCCTCTCTTCTGCACGAGGTTGAGAAGGTCGCCGTTACGGAAGCGAAGGGGGCGACGGGTGGCGCTGGACGTTCCGAGTGGCGTCGGAGAAGCGCCCTCCGTCGCTTTCTGTGCTTCCTTTGTACTCTTCTTCGGCTGATGCATGGACCGTTTGCTGACCGTTTCCGTCCTTGCCTTTCGACGGTGGAAAATGCTCTGTCCGATCCTCATCCTGCGTGACGGCATCCGTGCCTGGCGCCGTAACGACCTCTACCTCCACCTTTTCTCAACCGCCTCGATAACGGCGTGAGCAGATATGGGACCTCAAGACATACAAGATCAAAAACGACCTCCCTGGGCACACGGACGAGGTCTACTGCGTCGACTTCGTCGCGGACAAGCTTGTCAGCGGCGGGCGCGACAGGACCGTTAAAATGTGCGTTCTCGTTCGTTCTCCCTCCCTTCCCTTCTCGTTATTCAAAGATTGTGGCGACCGGCTGTTGATATGCCGTGTGTCTTGCATCGTTGCAGATGGAAAAATTAGAACTGGACGCTGACAGCAAGCCGCGGAAGAAGTCCAGAAGACAGTTGTCTAACCGGCGATGCGCTCGCGTGAGAGACACTCTGGAGTTTCATCTCGTACTGTTTGGGCTTGTTCTGGGAGCGATGGGTGGTAGGCAATATCAACGAAGGCTGAAGTTCGAGGTTTTGAGTGATAGACATCTCGCATTCTATCCTACCGGTACTAATTAGTGCATCTAATAAGTATGATGCGATTCCCGGACCAGCCTTGACCATGCAGATCACGCACTTCCGAGCAATGCACCGAGGTTCATTCGAGAAAGAAGGTTCGAATTTTCTAAACATTACCATTGGGATGAATGAATCATCCAAGCGTTTTCATATTGGGCGTTGATGGTCGTGGAGCTGGATATCAAGGGTATTCAAGACATGCATTCCACGATCCACCGCCAGGGAAGCCGGTACTTTATGATATGTCCAAGCGAGTTGTCGCCGGTCCTCATGCCTCTCACCCTACATTCCATAACCTACGAGTCGGACGCTTAGAGAGACCCTAGCCACGAGATGCGGCCATGCGCGGTGATTCAAGTTGCGTCACTGACCGGGTTGATCAGGTCGCTTCAGCTTAAACCACTCGGGCCTTGCTCGGGTCAGCCGTTGGTATGGTGATGGAGAGGTTGCATTTACTTACCAGACCTTCGCACGGAATGGTGACGAACGCACCGCGCGCACGGCGCACCTCTTGTTATGCATCGCCTCCACTTCGCCCTCGAAAACTGTAAATGTTGCCCCGTGTTACCTCAAGCGTCGCAGGTTGATCAGTGTCG